>JANRGW010048475.1:0-11686 GCA_024733675.1 Psilopsiagon aymara
ATGAGACTCAGAAAGTCCTTGGTCAGAGTAAACATTACTGAGCAGCAACTAAAAACATTGGTGTTATCAGCGCTGTTACCAGATTGAAAGTCAAAACCACAGCACTGCACCAGCTACCAAGAAGGCTAAAAATGACTGCTACTGCTGAACCCAGGGCATAGCTGATGCCATACATCTTAGTCAATTGTTGCTAGAAATATTACTTTACAGTTGCAGGCATATAGAACTCCATTAAATTCTTCAGGCTACTTTAAACTTCTACAGATTAGTCCATGAAATTTTGCAGGCTTTCTGTCTCTGCAGTTCCCAGAAACTCTGTGGGCTCTGTAGAGCCAGGCTGGCTGCTTGGGTTCTTCTAGGTGATCTAAGGACTGTAAGTGCAGGTGGTGACATTCATGTGCATGTGAACACATCCCAGTGCATGCTCATATGTGTACTTGCATATTTATATTATACACATAGAAAATACGTGTTCAGTTATGAAGGTTTGAGTGTAAGAGCTAAATATATAAACATATGTGCTCTTTAGTCTCGGAAAGATCTTGCAGGATTGCTAGCACTTAAATCTGGCCACATAAGAATCAGTATGCTGTGTCCTGAGGGGAGAGTGTTGTAAAGGCAAATGATGATTTCTTTTTAACCTGGAGTTCAAGCTTCCCCAGCTCTAATTTTTAAGTCTTCCCAGGCTAAGAAGCTTTGCCTGCATTAATGACATGTTGTATTCAGGTCTGGCAGTCTTCTTCCTGCCACCATGCTTGCTTTCTTAGTGCTGGCTTTTTGTTTATACCCTGGTGAGGAAAAACTGTATTTCCATTGATGTTTATTCACTCTTTTGTAAAAGTACTTTGTGTTTACTAGAACAGCTTAATTGGGCTCCAAAGCTGTCTATCCTGCTCATAAAAGCACATTGTTGTTCCACTTCTTTTTTTGAGGGTGAGAGTCCTCCAGAGCTAAGCCACCCTTCTGCTCTCTGCCCTCAGGCTGCAGAAAGGCTCGTGAAATGGAATGATGGGTAGTGGGCAACACCTTTCCTCTCTTTGGCCCTCTTTGTCCTGCAAGGTGTGGTGCTTCAGCAGGAGAAAGGTCAGTGCCTCTCCAGCAGAGCTGTACTTGCAGCCAAGAGGAAGGCTGGATTTATCTGAAATGACATAATTTCAAACAAGCCTGAAAAAATCCCGCTCCTGGCAATTTAAACACCTTTCCTTTGTTGTGAGAAAGTACAGTATAAAGCTAACTTCTTCAAAGGCTTTCTGGGCCATTCCCTCACCTCACAAAGCTGTTTTCTGTTGTGCAAGGCACAGGCTCTTTGTTAGAGGGAGTGGATTACTTTTAGAAGTTCCCAAACACATGTATGACCCTACCTTACCCTTGCACAGAGGGGAAGGGACCCCGGTGGAACAGGTCCATGCTCTTTCACTGGTTTTCTACAGAGCCATATTTATGGGCTGTGCTGGCTGTGTACATGCATGTACAGCAAATTTGTAACATCTCCATATGATCATGTCACGTTTGCCAGCTTCAGGCAGATTTGATAGAAAGCCAGCAGGTCTCAAGGGTGTTAGCTCTGTAGAGGTGGGCAGGTAGAAGATAATTTTGGAGTTAGCATGATGTTTCTTCTTGATATTGCAGGCTGAATGATCTGAAACTGGCAGAGTTAGGCATGTGGGGTTATACTGTGAGGTTATACTGCAGACCATACAGGCATTTTTCTGATATATGTATTGTTTCTGTAAGAGTATTTTGTTTCATATTCTTCATTTAGTATAGGAAACAGTATTTTGAAAGGGTGTCTGGTAAAGCCATAAAAGGCAGATAAGTGGGTAAGAGTGATCAATCTTTATTTCCATTACGGTCATGTACCGCAAGGCAGGGTTACCTGAGGTTACACTTATGTAATATTATAGGTTTGTTTTCAGTGTTTCCAGTTGACTAATGTGTCAGTGGAAGAACATTCCATCTTCATTCAGTGCTCTGAAGGTGTATCACAAGGACAATGCACACCAAAATGGCGTAGCCTCATATAAATTAAGCCTGGTGCATTCCTCCATTTAGGGAACTGAGGCTTTTTTCTTTTTGGTAGTCATTCATCGATGAAATCGTATGTCAACAGAACAGTGAAATAAGAACATAAAATGTCAGTAATATCTATGCCCATTCATGTATGTGTGCATAAATATCAGGGCACGTTCAGAATGTGGAGCCCAACCTGTCTGCTCTTATCAGTGGGAACTTTGACCCTTGTGGGTCACTGCTGTGCAGACTCATCTCTGCTTTGCTGATCGTAACATTCTTCGAACAATTGCATGTGTGATATTGGACTGGCAAGGAGCTTTACTGACTCCAGAGTAGACAAGCACATAAAATACAGAAAATTTATAATCCAGGTCTAGGTCAATTTGGAGGAAATTGGTAAGGTTATTGGTGAAGTAGGAGAACATTGTATATTAGTGCATGATAAATGAGCTGATGGGTTTGCAGCTAATTTATTAATTCAGCCTAACGAGGATGAAGTTTGTGCAGTTGAAATGCTTTGATGCCAGGTAGAGAATGTCCTTACTTTTGGGAACTTGTCCTTGGGACACCTGATAGCATCAACTGTTAGTTGTACGTGAAGGCTTTGCATGACTTTGCCCTTTCTGCCTATGTTAGCCGGTGTACAAATAAAGTGTGATGGAGCACTTTCCTCTCCTAGGGAGTACGTGTTTGCTGAAGGGACCTCATTTTCCAAGTTTGGATTCCAGTTGTCCCCAGAAACATCAGCAAAAGAGGAAGAAAAAAAGAAGAGCTACCCATGGGCCCAGAAGAAAGTAGATTCCTGTAAGCAATCTGGGGCTTGTGAAATTTTTGCCTGCATGAATCTGTATTCAGTATAAGAGGTTTTTAAGCAGTGATCTTAGTAACACTCCTCAGAGCCTTCCAGCAGAGGTTGTGGTGTTTATAAACAATGAATGCTGGTTCTGTGTGGAGGGATGGGAGAAGAAACTGAGCTTATACAAAGCACCTTAAAGCTGGTGCTGAGAAAAATAATTATCTTTAAGCAAACAATTCCATTAGGAATAGTAATACTCCAAAAGTATTTCTGGCCATTTAGTTCAAGGGTGCTATTTCCACTGTGACTTTGCTTTAGTTGACTCACTGTATTCCACCAGCTGGTAGTGTGAAAATGGGAGGGAAGATTCAATAAATGTATCCTGTGAATTCATCCTTGGCCCTTAAGGTTTTGGTGGTAAGCTCATCTGCACAGAGCCCTCAGTGTCTTGAGACAAGCCATCCCATACATAGGCTTTCCTGAGGACCACACACAGACATTCATTTCTCTTCTGGCACTATTCTGTTAATTACCCATCTTCTAACAAGCAGTCCTTGCACTTCTCAGGAGTCCCAAATAGCTTCTTTTCAATAGCTATGATGTGTTTAGCTACAAGGAAACCGTACAAGGGTCTCTGTTGTGCCTTTTGCTCCTCTCAAGATATGAATACTATGAAAAAGACAAACTGGTTGGGCTTGTTGACTACACGGCACATCTGAGGCTATGTATAAGCCATTCACACAGCCATATGAATACTGCTACCCTGCCTCATTTGTGAAGGCTTTTACCAGAGACAACACAGTGAGTATTCTGAAGGCAAACAAGTTATGTAGGTTCCCACATATTGTATTCTTTAGTCAGAGAGAAATTTCTGCTGTTATATAAGATGTTAGATTTTAAGAGCTGTAAATTGTGTTCCATATCATTTTGATCTTGTGTGGTTTTAAATTTTGATATCCTGGCTAATGCAATTTATTACAATTAACTTCAGGTCTTCTGTATTGGTCTTTATCATCTATTCACTGGAGACGGAAAGCAATTATAGATCTTTGAAAGAGATGTCCTATTTAGCAAAATATCTTTAACAGGATATGATGTTTATATAAGAGAGGATTAAAACCTACGGTAACATCCTAAAGTGCAAACTTGGGAGCTTTGTTGTTCCCGAGCTGTGCTGTCTCCCATTGAGGTGGCCAGGTGTAGCAGCTGGAGAAGGTGCTGAGGGGTCAGAGCTCCTGTCACTGGTTTGTCATTTGACCAGAAGAAAGTCACGTCTGACTCAGTTTGTTGTCTAAAGACCGTCACCCAGTGCCATTTGAGATGCCGCTGGCTATCCAAAACATCTGCAGATGCAATACTCAGCAATGGGAGGCTCAGGCCCTTCAGCCCAGTCCGCTATGGCCAAATGGAGCCCTTGGAGAAGTCACAGAGGTGTTAGATTCCTCTCTTGAGGAAACCAAAGTAGCTTTTAGTCTTCCTGTGTCTCTTGCTTGCTCTGGGATGCTGTAGGGCTTGACATAGGAAAATGCATTTAAGACAAGTCCATAGATTATGGTTAGAGCATAGAAAGTCGAGTCTCTCTCTGACACAGCCGGTCCTGTCAATTCTCAGTGGAGGGGTGTGTAACTCCGTGTTTGATCCTGAGAACCAGAATCAATCCTTTGATCCTTTGAAGTAAGGTGTGAGTGGAAGTCCTGTGTGGAGCTGGGGACCTCAATTCATCCCGGGAGAGCTAGATGGATGCTTCGGCGTTTCAGGAAAGCCCACCAGATGGAGCTCTCGGTTGAGGGATAAAGCTCCGGCGGTGTACTGAAGAAGCTGAGAAAATAGGACGTAGACTTCGTTTTTATTGGATTGTTTCACTTAACGGGGTTGACTAGAGCAAGCCTGGCTTCCCAAGCACTTGCTTTAAAAAAAAAACGTTCGATGATAAAGGTGCAGAAAAAGAAAATGTACTTTTGCAGCTAGAAGTGCTTGAAACTTTCACTGGTGTTTTGATTTTCTTGTTTTAGCACTCATTTCCTCAAATCTTTCTGTCCCTTAGTATGCTTCTCATATTTAATTATAATAATTACAGCCCTTAGCTATTAAACCTATAAAATCAAAGCACTGAAAAACTTGCTTAGTGGTTTAGACAGAAAAAAATATACAAGTGGGGTGTGAGAAGAAAAAGTACTCAACCTTAAACTTTGTTACCTAAAATGCAGCTAATAAAAGTTTAGAGTGTGGCAAAGAAAGCAGAATTAAGCTTAGTCTGTGAAGTTTTCTGAAAGACGTAATCCATGAACTCAGAGGCCCAGCTACATGCTATTGCCAGCGCTAATTTGGTATGCACTTCACCTTGCAGATTGGTGCCTCAAAAGCTTCTAAAAACACATTTTTGGAAGCACATTTGTTATTTATGTAACCAAACTACTACAGTAATACATCAGAGAGCAATGTAAACACTCCAACTATGAGGATGTTATGCTTCGACATGGGTGGTATGAGCACTGATGAGTTGTGGCCTCTGTTCTGTGCAGCATAAGGTAGTTATAAGCCACATTCTTCATGGAAAGCAAAATGAACTAATATCGCTAATTTCACCTTTTGGTGAGCCAGACAAATCATGGAAGCTCACCTCTGTTCTCCATAATGCAGCGTAGCCATCCTGGTGGCACCAGGGTTGTCCTAGGGGTAATGTAAAGCTGAATTTAACTCTCTTGCTATCAGATTTACATTAAGCTCCATCAACCAACCAAAAAATGCATTCAAACTGAAAGGCCTCTGTTCCAGACCACATGAAGTAGGCCTACTGCCTTGTACTATGGGTTTTCAAGGTATGATGAAAAACAGTCAGATGATCTTTTATTCTAAGTCACGTAGGATGAGTTTCTCTTCAGTAATGCCTTTAGAAGAACTATTATATAGGTCGCTGTGCCACTGTTGTTGCCTGAAGCTCTCATCTACTCTATGTAAGCGAATGCCAGCACACAAAACGTCACTGCAAATTGCTAGGTGCGATTCGATATGCTTGGATAAGAAAAAAGGAGTTAATGTAGCTGGATACTTTAAGTGCTATGTGGTGCCTAGTTGTAGTTTTACAGTAGCCAGACATTGCACCACGTTTAATTTAACCTCTTTTTGTATTGTTACAGCCTGTAGTGCTGTCTTTGAAAACTGATAATGTTGAAACCTGGGGCTCCCCAGAGAAGAAAGGTTAAGAGTTCATTTCCTCATTAGTCCTTACCAGTGATCATGGAGAATAAAATCTTAGCTCTCCAATGTATTTCAGATTCTCCTGGCAATGGTGTCATCTGGTCAGTGACTGACAATTTCCATTTTGCTCTTTCTTTCTCAGTGTTTTCTGTCTATTAAGTGAACTGCATATTCTGATTTCCTAGGAATCATGGGTGTCTGCTGATTAAATGCACTCAGAAACATGGGTCGACATGGGCTATTCTGTCAAGAGAACGCCATGCCCACTGCATGCAGCAACACTATGTCATAAATGTATAAAAATGCTAAGAATTCTGAGCATCTTCATGTAACACTCAGCTTGCAATCTTTTGGGAAAAATGTTGTCGTGAGGGTGATTTCGGTGTTTCTGCTGCATCGAGTTTGTAATTTTTTTTTTTTTATTGTCACTGTTAACCAGGAGAGATGTCTCAGTCTTGCAATGGGAGCTGAGGACATTGAAGTCTGGTCTTCACCTTGAAGGAGGAGGGGGAACCAGAGGAGGAGGAGGTTGACACCATGATTTTTCAGTGGCCTGGAAGGAATTAGGATGCTACAGACTCCCTTTGCCTGTCCTGTGTGAAGGCAAATCCTTCTCAGTCAGTTGTCATCAGATAAACCCCAAATCAGTTATCAAAACCCTTTGTTTTTCCCGCCACGTAAGTTGCAATCTCCTGTATTTCACAGAAAAATACTTACTGTGTCCTCAAATGGGCCCAAAAAATTGCAATTACTGCTTTTGCACTAAGATTTTATGAGGAGCAGAATGTCCTATTTGTCCACATGGGTGCAGAAACTGTATATGTAGCTGAAGCTCAGGGAAGCACTAAATGCAAAAGAGAAAATAAAAGTGTTTAGTTTCAAGTACCATTTCTGAACAGCTGATTCTTGTTGCCAAGGAAAGCATTTGTGTGAGTGTGTAATACTGGGGTCGAAAATAGTAACTTGGATAAACACTTTGCAGTGACATGTCTAAAACAATTATTCTTTGAAGACAGGAATATAGCAAGAACTTAGGTCTGGGCTGTGTCTGTGGGAACACCTAGTCACATAAGAATTAAAGGGTGCATGTTCTAGATCAAAGTGGCCTATATTTCATAATACATCTAATTATCATACCATTCCCCTTTATTAAATTAATTTGTTTTAATTAGAGGAACAGATCTATTGCATCAGAGTTTCAGGAGGTCTGTTGGGCACTTGAGATTAAATCAGTGGTTTGTTAACAATTTAATCTGTAAAGTAGATTAGATTATTTGAAATATGTGAAATAGCATTGCTTTTCTTTTAGAATGAGGTTATGATTAAGAAATAATGCTTGGAGCATGAGCGCTTTGCTTGCCATTATTTTTTACATGGAGATTTGGGATTTTACACTGAAATTGTTCATCTTTATTCTGGTTTTATAATATAATATTGAAATTGGCAAAATCAAGCAAGTAGAGTCTAATAGCAGGTGTTTTCTAGTGGTGATATGAGAAATGCCAATGCTGGCTACTTCAATTCAATAGGACCATGACTTAGCTTTGTGGTTTTATTCTTGTGCTGTTGGAGAAAAACCTCTTGCTAATAAGTTCATAATACAATATGATTAAAAAGCACGCACTGAAAGTGTAAAACAGTCAGCACCAAGAAAGTTTAAAGATTATCTTAATAAAGAAACCATAATTGAATAAAATAGTCAAGTAATGAGTTAAGGGCAGCCAAATGTGTAATTTCTTGGGGTCAGTAGCAATGTGTCAGTTTACACCTCAGCTGGGTAAAGCCTACAGGGCACACAGTGTCCTGGGTAAAGTCTACGGGGCACATAGGATGTCACAAAGTTGTATTAACAGCCCTCTGCTCTTGAGGTGTGTTCTTGTATCCTTCTCCCACCAGCATTTTCAAGTGATGCAGGAGACACACTGAGGCAAATCACAAGCTGCACACCAACTGCTGCGTGTACTTCTAATTTTTCTCAAGATAAGATATAGAAAATATCTCTTATTAGAACAAGAGGCCATAATTGATGCTAGAAGGGAGCCAGCAGGGTGCTTGCGGGATGCCCACACCACCCAGCACTGGTCGCGGTAGCTCTGGGTTTTTGGTGGAAGTGTGTTGGGCACAGTATTTCCTGTCTGCCTGGCTGCCTGCCTTGGCTGTGCTTTGCCAAGCAGCAGTGCGCTGGAGCAAGATGTTCTCACAGGTTCACACTTCGCCCTGAAAGGCCATTACTTCCCATACAAGTCACTCTCCCTCAAGCAGCACCTTCTTGCTGCCCAACAGGCAAAAGGACAACTTAACCTCTTACTCAAATGAAAGCTGTGGCTGAGCCTCAGGGAAGCAAAGTGGGGGTTTCTGCTAAAAGTAGGAGCATCATCTTTATGCTTACATAATAATAAGTGAATTATTTCAGTTCTATTGCTTACCTGCTTGCTGTTGCTGCTCAGACTCTACCTGGGCATTCAGTCTTGCTTTGCTGGGGAAGACAGTGGCAGCCACTGGGCCAGCTGCTTCCTAGGTGCCTTTGGAGGCCCCTGATGCCCAGTCTATTCCTCTTCTGAGAGGGTGAGCACTATGTGATGCTGCATAACTAAAACCTATCATGGCCTGTGAGGCATAGTTGATTGATAAGTCTGGGTTAGTATCTCTGTTTCTGAGGTTACTAAGTAATGGCACCTTTTCCCAGCAACAAATGCTAATTGATGGATTACTGATAACAGGTCTTCAGATCTGCATCACAATGAGAACCACATAATTGGGTGAAAAAAGTTATATACACATGCAATTAAACACATGCATGCAAGCACACAGTGTCATCTGTCCTCCGTACCAAATGCACAGCAGTACTGGGTGCTAAAAATTGCTATGAATTATTTATCTGGTGAATTATCCCCCTTTCTCTCCTCCTAGAATATCCACTTGCCCATTTCCATTTTTGGTTTGGAAAGATTTATTATTCAGATTTATTCACTGGATAGCTTATTAGACATTTCCCAGTCTTTTTCTCCATAATATATAACATACAGCATATTTTCTGGTGGCACCTATCCATCTACTCTTGTAGGGACTCGCAGCATGGTGAAACCACGAAGAGTGCAATTGTTACCCAGACAGTTTACAGTCGCCTTTGTGAACCAGTTACAGATGTTCCAAATTTTGGATATTTATTTGCTTCACTTGAGTCAAAACAGTTTCAGCCGTTGAGTAAATGATCCACAGCTACAGACAAGACTTGTGACTGCGTGTGAATGAATAATTTGGTTCTCATCAATATTTAGCATGCAGCTCTTGAAACTGCACCCGCTTTTGCTGTTAAAACTCAGTTCCCTGGAAGTGCTGGAGAGGGTGGAAGGAGAAGATGAGTGCCCAGAGCCAATTCATTTAGAGGTTTGCTGATCTTCTTCCCATTTAGTTTCTCAGTTTTGCCACACCTGCTTAAGGAACAGCATTTTGCAGTCAAACACTTCTCTATCTGCGTGTTGTCCCTGCCACACCTGGGACCTGTTCCTGTAAAGATTGTACAAACATGAAGCATCTCTGGAATCATGGGGTAGCATCTCAATACCAGTTTCCTTGGTGCTGGGTTAGTACCTGGGGCAGTTGAAAGGAATCACCCACCCACAGGAATTTTCCGTATTTTGGGTTCTCATTGGTTTCCATTTAACTGGCTGCCCTAATGCCTCTCATGCTTTCACATCATTTTCAGCATTTAAATCCCAAACCAGCCTGCCATATCTGTGTTTAATATTTCTGTACCTTGTAAATTCTGACAGTGGAGGAGCTTGTTCTGAAAGGGCTTTAACTGCTATGCTTTAAATCACAACAGAAATTTACATTTGTGATAGAGGTTGAAACTGCAGGCATCCAAAAAAAGGGTTATCTGTGCACAGAGGAGTCGGTCCTCACATACCTCAGTATATAATATCCCAGGGATGTCATCTTGCTTCCCCTGAAATCACGAACAGTAATAACCTCTAAGAACAATAGCACTAAAACTGTCCTCAGGATAAAAATAATCATTTTGCCTGTGTGTGAAGTGCAGAATTTCAAGAGCTCTTCAGCTGGGTAACAATATTTTACCTCTAATGACCTCAAATGAGAGCCAGCCTTTTTTGCAGGCTCTGCAGAAGGCTGTTGTGCCACAAATTGTACCTGAAGATAGTAGCTACCTGCCTCCACCAGCACATCCCCCTCGGCTGGCCCCAGCACACTCCGAGGGCTTGGGGGAAACTAAGCAGAATGCATTGAGGTTTCTTTACTAATTTTGGCTCTCTTATTTAGTCAGATTCTCCCGCTTTTTGGATGACTGGATCTCTGTGTCTTCTGCAGCAAAGGAGGAGCACATGTAGTTTTCTGGGATTTAATTTTTTTTTTACCGAGGTTTTGGAGTTGGAGGCAAACAATCCTCTGGAAAGGAAGAAGTCGGGATGCTGCGTACAAATACCAGGCATTTTTAGGTTTTCCTTAAACATGCAGAAATTAATGCTCAACTTCTGTGTCTTTCTTCTCTTCCCCGAACTTCTACCCTTGAACCTATTTGAAAAGGATCAATATGGCTGTGAAATATGTAAGGATAGGGGTGTGAAAACAGAAGGATAACTGGCTGGGGGCTCCCAGGGGGCTCTTTATCTTAATCCTGGTTTTCTTTCGGTGAACTTGTATTTTCGAGCAGACCCAGGGGCAGATTGCTTGCTGGCTTGCTGTGAAAAACCCGGCTACTCTGCGAGCTGACATAGTGGGAGGTAAGTGGCAGTAACTAAAGGCAATTAGTGAGGTCTGGACAGATATGTGTCCCAGGAGACATGAGCTCTTTTGGGGATTGTGGCTTCATAGAGTGAAGCTGATTGTCACCCCACAGAACATGACAATTTGAATCCCTCCACTGAGGCTTTGCCATCAGATTTGTTCAGCAGCCTTTTGGGAAAAAAAAAAAAAAAAAAAAGGAAAAAAGAGGGTTTAGTTTATTTTCGCTGCCCAAATCCGTTGAAGTAGTAGGGAAGGAATGATTGCCTTCAGGGAAATTACCCATCAGCTGCTGTCGGTAATAATTGTTTAATGCCTCTGTAGCACTTGATGGTGTTACGACTGATGTGCCAAAAAAGAAGCAAAAAGAGGGAGAGGGTTGGTTTTAAATGGCCAAGGATACTTTTCACTTTTTCGTTGCAACTCCCAGTTAATAGTAAGAAAAATGTCCCTCGATCCCAGAACCTGAAAGCTGCCTCTGGTAGAAACATAACGAGGGATCGGGGGAGAGGTTGTAGTTGGTAAATTGCAGGCGTTTACTAAATCCCATGGTGTTTACTAAATCCTATTTCTCACGCATCCTTGGCCACCTCTCCCGCATCCATCGCTGTTGGGCTGTTCCGCAGCATTCCTTCAACCCCAACCCCTTCAAGCCGCGGCTGCGGAAAAAAGAGAAGCTGGAGCGCTGTCCTTCCTCAACTTTCTCCCACACCGTGCTCCGTCCCTCCGAGCCGCCCGTCCCGACTTTGGGGCAGGATAACGCTTCCAATATGGATGTGCAGTTCCTTCTCACAAACCGGGCCGGCGTTGCCCTTGCGCGGCTCTGCCCGGGGGGGATGGAGGTGGTGGGGACCCCCGGGGGCCGCTGGCCGGGGCTCCCCTCGGACCCGCCCCTCCGCGGAGCCGCGCGGTGGCGGGGCGGAGCGGCCGCGCCCT
>JANRGW010048475.1:12276-35089 GCA_024733675.1 Psilopsiagon aymara
TTCTTTTTTTTTTTTTCTTTTTTTTTTTTTTTCCTCCCGCGGGGAGGGGTGGGCAAGGGAAGAGGCTATAAAGCGCGAAGGGACGTGCGGGACACAGTCCCCATTGCAGCCCTTCCCCAGCCGAGGCTTAGGTAGACTCTCACACCCCTAAAAAATGAGCCTCCCCTCCCACGAGAGGACGGGACGGGACGGGACGGGACCGGACGCCGCAAGGTAAGCCACCGGCCCCGGAGCGCGGGAGCGGGGCCTCCTGAGTAGCCTCCTTCCCCGATTGCCGCCGGGGCAGCGCCTTTGGGAGGCGGGTACGGAGTGCTCCCCCCCAGCTGCAAGACCCCTCGGACAAAGCGGGGCTGGCGTGGAACGCGGCCACACAGGCGCGGCGTGGTCCCTCCAGCCGCAGCTGCAGCGAAGAGCTCTTCGTCCTGGCACTGCTCCGCTGCGGGCTTGCCGCGATGCTGCCGTGGGACCTCGGCGACCCTTCGATCCTCCTCTCCTCTTTGAGGTTTGGGTTTCTTCCTCTCGGGTTTTGCTTTCTGTCATCCCGCGGCGGCCAGTGCGCTGCAGCCTGCGCTGCCGCCGGAGCCCGAGTTCGACCTCAGGAGGCCGGGCGCCGGCGCTGAGAGGGTGTGCCAGGCAGGCAACGGCTCCGGCTCTATCCAGCATCGTGCATTGTTCTTGGGGGAAGAAAAAGGGAGAGGGGAAAGCGTCTACCAAAAAAGTAGAGAGAAAACTCAGAGGTGGTTGAGTCATGATTTTATTTCGACAGTGTGGAGACAATGACTACAAAATGTTTTTTAACCACTTGCAGATATAACTTTTACGTAGTTAAACCTTCATAGTTAAACGCTAGTGCAGAGTTTTGAGAAGCAGTGATTTTCGGAGTGTTTTTATTCTGGATGTGTTTAACACTGGAGTGGTAACGTTCCCCCATTCTCCAGAGCCGTTAGCTTGATGCTATGGGGGAGAGGAGTCCAGCCTGTGCACTGCACAGGCCTGCTCAGGAAATCATCCCGGCAGACACCTACCTGGGTGAGGGAGCCGCTGCAAGGCTGGTTGCAGAGAGCAGGTTGCAAAGCTTGTAGTGTCCCTTGGACTTTCCCTCCCCACCGAAGGGTCTGGTTATCGTCTCATTACAATCTGTAATTGAAACACTTAAGAAGTATTGCTGTTCTTGTGGCTTGACTGAGCTGCAGGAGGCAAGCTCAGAGGGGAGGCAAGATCCCCAGTGTAAATATACAGCTCTCCCTGGAGCGGCTGGCTGTTTGCTAGCAGACAGCCGGCGATGTTCAATGACACAAGTGTGGCACTGGCTCTCCATTGGAGCATCCTACAGTCAGGCTGCACTGGCAGCCCCCTCCAGCACCGTCTTAAGATGGGCTCCTAGCCTAGCTGTACCAATTTCATGCTTGGTCGAGCTGGTGGAGTTTTATGTGTGTAAAACTGGAAGAGATGAGCAATTTGAGGGTGAATTCTTCCCTGGGCAGTTGGTGGCAAGTGATTTATACACTAGTGACCCTAGTGGGGCACAACTGGCTTGGCCAGAGCCTGCTTAGGTGTTAGACATTGTTGGCATCCTTGGCCATGCTGTAACAGAGCAGGGAGAAAAACTTTGTGATTCATGTCAGCCTACTCTGAAAATCGCTGATTCTTAGCTATTTTAGGAATGGCATCTCAGATTGCTTCTTGTCAGGAATGCCTCACCCTCCTGGCCTCACTCTCCTACCTTGTAGCAAACCACATACCTGCAAGAGGAGAGCTCTTGAGGTCAGCCTTCTAGTACCACTAAAAGTCCGTGTGAGTACTTAATGTCTAGAATTTAAAACTTGCTAATATTTGAAGGAGGAGAGGACTTTCAAAACACTGAGAGATTTTTGTGTTATAGATCGACCACTGAAAGTGTGATGAAGCAGAAATGTGCAGTAGTGTGGGTACCGTAGGGATGTATTTGGGGTCCCCCGGCTGTGTTTCATCCTACTGTGAGGACAATGATACCTGCTCCTTGTGGACTTTCTGAGTCAGCAGATAATGAGCCCTCTTACTTTGAAAGAGCTTTATGATATCTCTGAAAAATTCCTTCAGCCTTGTCGCATTCCCATGACGAGGACTGTGTCCCTGTGGACGGTGGGCACCGCAGCATGTCATCACAGCCCTGCGTGATGACTGCCCCGGGACGTGCCACGCTGTGCAGTGCCTGTGCGAGGAGCCAGCTCCTCTTTGGCACCAGCCACCCCTGACAGCAGAAGGGCGGCACCCGGCTGACATGGTGTCACTGCCCGTGCGTTACCTGCACCAGCCCCTTGGGGGGGGTTCGGTGGCAGTTGGAGACCGAACGTGAATGTTGCATGGGATGCTGATCCCACAGAGGTTAATACGGACAGCGTTTTTTGATGTTTTAAGGAGGTTGTCACAGAGGTGAGGCAGAACTACATAGCATCGCCCTGCATGCCTGTTTTGTTGTGGATGACTACTTTGGAAATGCCAAGGTAAAGCGTTTAGGTTTCCCCAATGTTTATAAATACAATATGGTGCAAACTGTCAAGCAAGCTGTTCAAAATCATGTAACGCCTGTGCTGCCTTCCCGATTCGGCTGGAATGCCTTCACCACATACTCAGCGTTCAGCTGACAGTTTAAAGCCCCCAGCACGCAGCTTCAGCCCATCTGCCGCAGGTTTTCCAGCGTGCCTCTTCTCCTCCTGTGAGCTGGGCTGGGGATACAGTGCTGTGAGCACCATCAGTGCTGCAGCTCCGCTTGCACCACAACCTGCTCCTTAGATTGGTGCTGCACTGATCCCAGCCAGCTTGGTGAGAGCCTGAGCTGCTCTGAAAGGTTTCAGCTTGTATGCTGAAACAAATCCACTTTGTCCTCCCTAGAAGGTTTTCCATCTAAGGTTTCTCCACCTTAGAGTGCCCTGGAAATGAAGGGGTAAATCCCTTCCTGGGAGGCAGGTAGTCTGAGACTATCAATGGGTGGGTTAATGGTGCCTGGGGATTCGGGTCTCATCTTGGCTGCAGTGTGGTTTTGAGCTTCCACCTGTGCAGTGGCCTTCAGCTCTCCATCTCACAGCTTCAGTAGGGCTGGATGGAGCTTCTTTTCTGGGTGCTTTGCTGTGGAGCATGCCACGGTCTTCTGCTTTAATATATATAAAGAGATGTTTATTAAACTCAGACCCTGTCTTGTACAATTTATGTTCTGAAAGCCTGGTGATAAACAGTTTATTAAAAAGAAATCCTGATTTATTTTTGCAAACAGTTACATTTCAAGCTGGTACCAACTGGTTTTTTGGGAGGCCACCTTTTATGCTTCCCATGGCAGTTAGAAAGATTGCTAGAAAAATAATCCAGAATTTAAGTAGGTTTGGATAAAGGCAAGCCAGGACTGTACGTCAGGGTCTGTGGTGCTTTTATGCAGCAAAGCAGCAGATTTTACCACAGAACATCTGGGTACTGGCTTCAGTTACAGCACAGATTTTAGTGGGATAACAAGTCTTGTTTGGTTTTGCCTTCATTTTGAAGTCACTAAACTTAATATGAATAATAAAACTGTAAGCCCATTACTTCACTATTTTCCAGGGGCTATTTCAGTCCTCCTTCGGGGTCTTGCCTCTTTCTAGGACTGCTTTTATTTTGTCTTATGAAGTGTGTATTTATCTTTTCTGTTCCGTCTTGCTTTTGCAGGAGGCAGATACACTAATTTGTACCGATGGACACACAGGAGATGTCAGGTTTCCATTCGACCTTGCCGAACATGCATCTTTTCTGTATTAAGGCAGTCTAATGAAAACTGCACGTTTCTCAGTCGGTGCATCCAAAGGGCCTGATGTTATTAATGTGGAAGACTATCAAGCTGCTCTGGGCTATCAGTTCAACCACTAGTGAGAGTTAAAGTAATGGGGGAAGTTTTGCTTTCTGTGACTAGAAAATGCAGAGAAGGGTAGACTTGACAGAAGGAGGGAAGGGCTGCCTCCTTTGTGTGAGAAAACAAGTTTGCAAGCTCTTATAAAAGGGTGTACATACAGGTGGGAATGCCCAGAAACATTAAGGATTATAATCTTGACTAATTATATATCAAGAAATCTGTGTTTTGAATATAAGGCTTGTGTGAGAGTGTATAGGCAGCCCGTAAGACTAATATTTACTGTGCTTGTGGAGAACCCAGGGTGATACTGAATGCTGACAAGCTCTTTATTTTGGTGCCACTGACTGTGACTACAGTGAAGGGAGAATAAATCAGAATCATGTTAAGGGAAAGAGAATATCTTGGGTAAGACCAGTGAGAAGGGACACAAGTACTGCTTGAGCTCTGCTAAATACGGAGTGGTGAAGTGAGTGAGCGTCAGCTTGGAGAAAAGGCAGAGTGTAGAAGCTGTGTTCCCTGCTCTTTGTTTTACACTGTGACTGAAAATACGCTACTTCTGTGACAAAAATCTTCATTGTATCGGAGATAGTTTTTGCCTAAGAGAAAATGACTCAAATAAGCTAATGCTCATGGATGGGTGGAAGCAGCTTTGAAGGCTGTGGAGGTGTTATGTTTGAAAACTTTAACAAGATGTCATTAGGAGAGGAAGTATTTGCCCTTGGATCTGGAAATAGGTCAGGGTAATAAATCATAACTCCAGGAGAATGTGCTTGAAACTGGAAATAAGAGGGAAATAGAAAGTAAATACTAAAAAGAAGTTTGTTCTTTCAGAATTAATTATCTAATTTGCAATATGCAAGGACACGCACTGAACAGGAGAAAGGTAAATGTTAACACGGGGTTATAACACGAACCAGCCAAAAATCTCATGACTCTGGCTTTGTTTGCACACTGGGGAAGCACGTCAGTTGTGCAGGACATGTCAGAAACAGGTAAAGTGTGATCTTTTTCAGTTCACGTCTGAGATAGCTGATACTATAACCGCAACAAAAACATGATGAGCTTCTGGGAGACATTTTACAAGATGGGTTTTAAATGTCGTTCAAGTAATCAGCAACACAAGCAGCCCGAGAAACCAGCCCCCAGTCCATGACTGCTTCAGTAAACAAAAATATACCTGAGTTACCAGGGGATTCAGGTGAGTCCTTTGCTGACCATCTTTCATGGGCTGCATCCTTCTACCTGGGCAGGTGCGAGTGCTCAGGTGACCACAGTGTTTTCAGCATTTCTCATGGATCGCTCCAGAGCATGCAGGGATTTTCAGATTTTGGCTCAAATCAGGACTACTCTTGTTTTAGGGTAATTAAATTCAGTAGTTAGACAGATGTTTGTTGCTTGTGTGACAGCTGAGATAAGAAGCAGTGGGTCCTTACTACAAGCACCTGGAAATCTGAAAAACAAAAGGCAATAATTTATCTTTCCCACTTCATTACCCCCTTCACAGGTCCGGATATGAGTGCCCCTCCAGCATGACCCTCGCACGCTCACAACGTGACACACCACCAAGGCCAACACTCCCCCTGTGATTTTCAGGGCAAAAGCATTGTTCCCCTAATTGAGCATATTGCTTTCTGGCAGGGTTTTTGGTGGTTTGGTTTTTTTTTTCCCCTTTTCTGATTTAAGGAAAAGTAATTTTAAAGGGGTTGAAACTTTATTAGGGTGTGAGAAAAATTATGCTTTTCATCTTCCTCACTTTTAACTTTCTCAGTGCCAAACTAGAGCAGTGCTAGACCAGCCACCGCTCCTGCTGCAGAGGCTGGTGGGGAGGCTAGCAGGAGGTGTGACAGGATTGCGTGTTCTCCTTACATGCCTGCAGGGATTATTAAGCAGGAGAGATGATTTCTGCAAAGCAACCAGAACATAGTGGAGATGTGAGCATGCTCGCGCTCTCTCTCGCTCGCTCGCTCTCTCTCTTGCTACTTTATTTAGGTGCAACAGATTTACTGCTAATTTGTTTATAGTCAAACAGTCTAAACGTGTCTCAGCATTTTGAAATCCAGAAACCTGATGCAAATTAAGCTGTTTACAGATTGGGAAGATGATGGTGCGGGAAAGCCAAGTGTCTTGGAGCTGTCAGCTGGTCTCTGGATGTGAAGGAAAACATCAGTGGGCAGCATTAAGGGTTTCTAATCCCCATTCTTTCACTTCCTTTGGCTACTAAATCTGCATTTAATTCCCCACGGGCTTTTTCTCCTGGGTAAGAATTACTTGAGTATGATTTGTAGGGCTAATAGGATCTTATCCTTATTTGGGGAAGACCCTAGGAGCTCACTTTGAAACTGATTTTTCTGTAATGAAAAATAATGAATAAAAATCTAACAGTCCTAGGGGGTATTAAAGCTACAGTTTTGTAGGGAAGATTTAATGTCAGCCAATTAAAACTTCTATAAACTTGTTACAATACAGCAGTTGAAAAAAAATTTGTACTAGGAAAAAATAAATAGGTTCATGTGAACAAATCTAACTTAACATTTGATTTAAGCGGGTATTTAAAGCAAGGGCATAAAACATGCCTTGCAAGAATGTGATAGCAGGGCAGCAGGCTCAGGGAAAGAAATGTACTATGTTAATTTATGGAGTGTGTTCTAATTTCCACTCATTCAAGACAAAGCAATTGCAAAGTGTTTATAAGAAAATCCAGGCAATGAGGGTTTTAACACAAAAATGCAGAATTCATGCACATCAGCAAGATGTACTTGCAATAGGTCAAAACACAGTTCTGGTTCAGTCTTTTGCTCCCTTGGTTCATGGTTATCCCACTTAGTACTATGGGCTTGGCGTGGTTTGTTCATATAGGGACTGTATGGACCCCGACTTATGACCCTCAGTGAAATGCACATGTAGGGAGATAAAGCAGAACCAGGGGGCATTGTCCCCACAGGCAGAGCCCCCTGCCCAGCTCCAGCCCAAACCCCTTGGGCCTGCTGAAATGCCTTGATGGGGACAAAGCAACAAAGAGCAGATTATTTTTTTTTTTTAATTTCAGCTTTTTGGTTTTTACAATGCAACATCAATTGTGATGTTGAAATGGCACTTTGTCCTTAGCAGTAACTTTCATCCAAGGATCTTGCTGCCATTTTCAGTTGCTGGCCAAGAGACATCTGCAGAAGTCAACACTCGGTCTCATGCCACAGCTCTCACCGCATCTTCCCTCTTTGGGAAAAGAAATGTCCTTGGCATGCCTTTCAGCCATCTCTGAGTACACAAATTCCTTTTCTTCTCTCCACTTCCTTTCTCCCCTTCCTCTCTCCCCTTCTTCTTTCCCCTGCTGTCTGCCAAAGATGTATGGTTGCCATAAGAAGGCTTGAAGGTTTTGGGGTTGTTTGGATGTTCATTCACCCATGACAGCCTGACCTATCTGCCTGTATGAGTTTCCTCTGCTTTTGTTTGCAGTAACTAGAAGAAGGACTAACCTTTTGCCTGCCAGCCTGGACAAATAAACACTAGCCCAGTGGTAGAGTGGAGCTGAAACTGACACTTTCAATAATCTGATTTTTGAGATCCCTTATCACAGCTCTGCAGTTGACCCTGGCATATTTGAAACTCTTGCAGCACATACCTTTAGAGCGTCCATCTTCTTGCACTTGGGAAAAGACTTTTCAGCAGAAGTCCACTGTTTAGAGAACCCAGAAAATGTCAGAAAGCTACCCTGAAGACTGGCAGCTCCTGAACATGCTCTATCCTGCTTTGATATGATGAACTGGAGAGCACTGATTGGATTTGAGGTGTCATGTAACCTCTTCGGACAATGTGTGTGTCAGCTCTGACCATAGGTCCACCTGTGGCAGCAGTCTCCATGGCCGTGCCATGTTTCTCTGGGCATGTACTGTTCTGACTCTTGGAGGTGAGTCCTCTCTTTGCCATATGGCTTCTTAGCCCTGCAGATGTTCAGTGGCACTGGGTGAGCAGCTCAGGGCAGGGATGTGGGCTGCAAGCATCCATAGCTCCTCCAGCAGCACATGGCCACACTTGTCCCAAATTTTTGTCAGCTTCTGCAACAGCCTTGAGCAACCTTGGGAGCCATCCCTGCACCATACAGGTGCTCTCCTCCTGTGAGGGTCCCTGGTCCCTCATGAGCATTGGGTATGTTTGCTGCTGTCGTTTGTCCCAATGGCTAGTAGAAGATTAGGAAAGTGAGGATAGAGCTAACAATTTTCACTAATTTGCTGAGTTATTGTCCATAGGAATCTGAGTCTTATTTAAAGCAGGATACTAGGGAAGTAAATGCCAGTAAACTAAATCTGGCTAGCCTAAGCATTCCAGCTTTTTCTTGTCCCTACCCAGAGAGCATATAGAAATGAACATGCAAAAGAGTCAATTTTCTAACTGACACCCCGGAGAAGTGGTGAGGCCGATTGTCCTCCCTGTGATGAGGTCCACTTGCAGTGGGCTGTCCTTTGCTCTCCGCCTCAAAGTCACCAGAGCTAATGGTGTGACCCAGAAATTGTGTGTGCTGCTTTCTAGGGATGGTGGAGATCAGCTGGCAAGACAATACCCATGCTGAGTCTTGGAATGTCTTTGCTGGTGTAACCATGGCTGAGGTCTGGCAGCTTTAACTGGAGCCTGCTGCTAGAAATGTATCAATATCTTTAGCACTACATTCGATACTTTCCATTTTCAAGCACTTGACAAATGTTTACATATTTTTAGCAACCCTTTTCCAACTAGGGAAAAATGAGACACAACATCTGTGAATTACCGTGATGCATTACAAATCATGAGAAAGCACCTTAAGGGCTCATTAAGGACTTGTAGGGCCTAAGATTTTCTCTGCATGCCTTTAAAGTTGAAGGCAGATAATATAAAATCTGAATACAGTTTTGGACAGTAGGTTCCATTAGAAAAAACTGTATTCTGATGATAATTAAAGAATTGTAGAGTTTTGGGGATCACCTATCAACACAACATGTGTTAGTGTGGTTGTAAGTAATAAGGGCTAGACCTTTGATTTGGTAGAAGTCATAGTTTCTTTGAAGTCAGCTGAGGATCTGGATTACATTATTCAGGTGTAGTTAAAAGCGACAGAGGGACAAGATTGAAAAAATACAGGAAAAACATAATAAAATAGACATAACTTTTCTCCTCCATTCCTATAAATTGTATTTTCTCCTTAGAAGGCAGGTATGCTCACCACTATATCCTTGTCCCATATCTAGTTAACTATGAGTGTTCCTGTATTGAAAAAAATCTAGAATCCAACTTTACCATTGCATTTGTTGCCAGATGCTGGTTATGGTTTCTGTTTGAGTTCCTGTTGTTGTGTCTTTGCTCCAAGATACCACTGCAAATTAATGTGAAGTCGGAGAATTGCCTCTTGAGCATGAGCAGTTATAGGAGTTGTTATTGGAGCTGCTCTCGTTTGCTCTTCCAATTGCCAGAGAGCAGCTCTTCCAGCTTCCTGGAGAGCTGCTGCTGTTACTGTCCCTGCTATTGTAGGCATTACTGGTCATTGCTGCTTAGCCGCGAAGCACCAAGAAACCCTAGGTAGTAAAATGGAAGATATGGTAAAATTACAAATGGGAGTTTCTGTGTAGCTGGTTCAGGAAGACTGTGTGTGTAGAGGTAGGGAAGTGGGCGGGAATACTAATATACTTGGGCTGGCTGCGGTTTGTAATCCTATGTACATGTGTGGTGGTGTTGCTGATGCCAAAGAAAGCTGCATGTCTGATGGAAGCTGAGGGAATCAGCCTCTGTGCCCTTAGGAGGGTTTCAAAGCAGTCAGTGATTTTCCCTTTTTCAATCATCCACAAAAAAACAGAAGGGAAGAAGCAGGGAAGCAATTTCAGTGTGCTTGCGACATAGCTTTCCACTAATGGGAGTGCTCCAGCTGTTACTGGAGCTGCTGAAGGCTCAGCTTCCGCCTGCTCCTGCCCTGCAAGTTGTGCTGGTGACCTGCAGCCCCTTTCCTGTCGCTGCCTCTCCTGCAGCTCCCTGCTCTGCTCCAGCCCCTTGTTTTCTCCTCTTTAGCAAACACTTTGTTGGCTGTGGGCAGCTGCCAGGCCAGCTGTATCCTCCACACCATAGAAATGGCTCCAGCAGCTTTAATTCCTTCAGTGGTTAATGCAGTTAATGACTTCAGGTTTATATTTTAGTGCTTTCCAAACTTCTTTCTGACCTTCAGCCACAAGCTCCAGTGGTTTGAGGATGCGACGGCAAGATGCATGGACCCCAGATCTGTTCCTGCTCTTTATCATACCCTGACACTTCAGTCATCCCTGCCTCTGGCTGGTTTTGGCAAGGGCACTTGCTCATAATGTCATTCAGAAGTATTCCAGAGAAAGAGTGGGAAACTCCGTACCAAATACCAACATGCTTATGTTGGTTATAATTTGTAATTGTTTGTATGTTCCTCCCCGTTAATTCACTTTCTGAAATTCATTACGGAGAGTCAGTAACGTGCACGCAGATTGCTGTGCTGAAGGCAGAATGACTTGGCTGAGGAAATTAGCTATTGTTTTATGATTAAAGGAAGGGATTATATTGGGATTTCCTTGAACAAGGAAAGAAGCTGTCCCACTTTTATTGCTTGTAACAAGGAAATAACAGTTACTTTCCATTATAAAACACCTCCAGATCTTCTGATGAAAGATATGTGATAGTGCTGCATGGCACTTGGGTTGGTTATCTTAGACGGCCTGGAGTTGTGCAAACTCAGATTTCTCTGCCTTCTCTTATTTCTCCTACTGGGGCTCAACCCCTACAGAGACTATGGAAAAAATTTCCCTTCTCCGAGTTGGGTGCATGACATGAACTTTTCCTCTGGAAAACTGGTATCATCACCTGCCCCATGGTGCTTGCCCTTTCTGGGAGCAATGTCTGGCCACCTGGTGATTTTTGTATGGGCTTAGGAGGATGAGAAGGCAGAATGGTAACGACATGGGAGAGCCTGTGCCGGAATGGCCAAGAGAAGTGGAGCTTGACATGGGGGGCAAGTCACCAGCTGGCTGACACCCAGTGCTCCAGCGCATCACTTCTTCCCATGCCTCTGCCATCCTCTCGCGAGGAGAGCTAGAAGGGAACAACTGAACATTGTGTTACAAGCCGCTGGGGACACGCTGTTTGTTTGCTTTTGACCCTCAGCACCAAGCTGCTTTGGTCAAAACGCCTGTGAAGGAGGGAAGTGCTGGTATGTGGTCTCTGATTAAAACAAGAAAAACTATGATGCATTTCCTCAAGTGTCCCAAACAGCATCTCCTGGCTCAGCTGTTTTCTGAAGCATCCAGCTACCACCAGCTCCAGGATGGCAAATCCAATGAAGTCAGAGTTGAATTTGTTTCCACTCGAAGTGGAAAATAAATAAGGCTCAGTTTAGAAACAAAATAGTCCATGTAAAATTTGATTTTTTGATACTGTATCTCAACATGTCCAATTTGAGACAGCTTTGCATTTTACAATGTTACCTCTTTGGAGTTAACCTTACTCCTAAATTGTAGGTTTTGTAATTTGTTGCCACTGTTGTTCATTAAGATTTGGTGGGAACATACTCTTATTTCTTCACACCTTCTTATTTTCACATGGTTTAATATTTTCCCTATGCTACTGCAATTTACTTTGCTAAAACAGTACTCCCAGCAAAGGAGAATTGTGGGTTGAACTGCAATTTCAAGTGGCGGTTGGTTAATCCACAAATTACTGACACAGTGGACCCTAAATGCTTCAAAGGCACCATTATAAGACATCATGTCCATGTGTTCTTGAGGAGCTTTGACCTGCAGACAGGTCTGTAAATGTTACTGCCCTCCCAGTTGCAGCCGTTCCTGTCAACAGGAGCTGCCATGTCAAGCCAGATATTTCACTTTAAAAGCCACAGAAACAGTGCTGCACCCCTGCATCCCTGTCGGTGTTGTGCTCCTCATCCCACTCTGTTCCTTAGGGACAGGTCTTAGGCTAGTGCTTGCCACCGGCAGAGGGGCTGGCTGGGGATGCACTGTCTGAGCTCCTGGTGAGGCTCCTGCAGCCCTGCATGGCCCAAGCTTTTCCCCAGGCACGAGGCAGGACTGGACAATAAGTTTTCAAGAGTGCTGCTTTTAAAAAATAAATCAACCCAAAAACCCAAGTGAAAAGCATACCAAACTCTTTCCAGATCCTTTAGGGAATAGTAAGTAGTAAATACCAGGCCTTCCCTTTTCCCCCCTCTGGTCTCCTCTTAAACAAAGGAAGCAGCTCTCAGTAAGTACTTAAAATTTCAAAGGCGTTGTTTTGCCTTGTTTGCAAATCAAAAATAACTAATTATATTACAGTTGGAATTGGTAGGCACTTTTAAACTCCTGTGGTAACTCTGTGTGCTGAGGTGCCTTTATTTGTGTTATATATCTCTGGAAATGAGGTGTATAATGGAAAAGCTCACAGCCTTTTTATTTCCAGCATTCCTCTAGTAAGTCAAAGAAGTCACACAATGACCTTTTATTTCTGAAGCAGCACTTAAATCACATCAATAAATCTACAGATTTATTACAAGAAGCAGCATGAGTAATGTAAACAACAGCAAAAAAAAAAAAAAAAAAATAATCCTAACACACAAAAATAGGGTGTAAGGAGGGGAAAAAAGTGAAACATCCATACACTAAGAAGGAAAGAAACACAAAGCAAAACCACTGTGGCAGGCAGTACCATGAAATTATCCTTGCTAAACTACAGTCCTGCACTTTTCATTCTGTGTAATTGAACATTAGGATTTATTTCTTCCAGATGCATTTGCTTCAGGTAAACCCTAATCTTTTTGTTTTGTTATTCTGAATCCTTTACAAATCTTCGACCTGCAGACAGTTAAGAAGTAAGGCAAACGATTTCCCTGGATTGAGGCACTTGAAGCTGACTTGCTACTTGCACTGCACATGGTGAAGCCAGTGAGTGGTCTTGTAGCCTTTCGGTGGAGTGTACGTGTACCTGGTGGCATTGAGCCTTCCTGGCAGTAAATGCACAGTGAAGTCTAAACAGAAGGACACAGCTGCTCTGATTCCAAACAGCAAAACCAAAGGGATTTTCAGCTTGTTGGGTGAATTCTATGGTGGGATGTAAGAAGGGAGCCTCCAATACCTCCAGTGGTACATCCTGCACAACTGCTATATTTTGCTGGAAAGAAAAGTCTTGCTTGGGGCAGACAGAAAATACTGTAGGCTTGCTCTGTGAAATCAAAAATGAGATGATTTCTCTGCCCCTGAGGCCACCTGGTTTTAACTTCGGTTGAAGGTTGTGCCTGTCCTGCTGATCCCACAGCCTGCGGGGAGAGCCCATGAGGTGCTGCCACAGCTCCAGCCAATCTGTCAGAGACTTGGAACATAAGCCAGGTGCAAATCCTATTATCCTCTCCGCTTCTGCTTATAATTGCAGTTTACCTAGATAATGAGCCTTTTGTAGAGATGAAGCTTGTTATGCAGAGGTCTTACAGGCTGGGCAGAGGGCTGGTGTACACAGGATTTTGGAAAGGCCAGGTAAGGCTGACTGCCCACATGGAAGCCACTTGAAAGATAGGAATGAATTGTAATCATCATCATCAAATCTGTGATCTGATTTAATGATAATTTTCATGTATGTGCTTATATCTTAGATGTATGTCCAGACTGCTGCTTCTGTTTGTTCATACTTTCTGAAGGGACAAATGACTAAACCCAAACCTCTGGCAAGGTGGTAAATCCTGAGGTGTTGAAAATAATTTATATCCCACTCCAAATGTACAGTATGCTTTTCTCGTCTGTTGATCTATTTATATCAAGACATACAAGTTCGTTACGTACCTTCCAAGTACTCTTCTAAGAAGTAGCTGTTGCTACTGGAGTGTTTGTGCAGACTGGGATCTGCTCACCTGGGGACGGGATTGCCACTTTCCAGGTCAAAATAGAAGGGGAACACTGGCCCCCTGCCACACTCAGTTTAGGTAAAATTTGGGGAAAAAGTGAGAGGTAAAGCTGGGCCATTAGAGGGCAGTTTTGTAGTCCTGGAGAAGGAAAACAGCGCTTATTATTTCACTTTGGACTGTTTATCTTGGCACTCACTTAAATTCAGTGATAAACAGCAGGCAAATCCTTTAGTTGGTGGGAATATATCAAGAAAATATTGACTCAGAGTTTAAAAGAAAAGAAAACGAGACGAACTTGTAGAAAAGCGAATAAACAGCATTTAGGAGGTGGCACAGACTGGAGAACAAAAAAATCACACAACATATTTCATGTAATTTGTACGGCTTCACAGTGCAGTGCTTGGGCCTGAGCTTGTACCTGGCTTCTAAAAGTCTCAGGGAATGGCAGACAGAGACAAGAAAACTGTTGGAAGTTTGAAGGCTGGGTGGGAGAGCAGGAATTCATGTGCTCACATGCAGCAAGTGCATTTTCTGAGCAACTCTGTTGAAGTAACTGCCCAGCACTGAACTTGCCCAGAAAGAAACATGGGACGAATAGATGAGTTTTTTGCTTTCCCTTTGGTATTTTGTGTTAGTGAGCTATGGAGGATTAAGCTTAAAACTAACAGATTATAATGCCTGTGCTGAAAAAAATAAATCTGTTTATTAACTGGTGTGAAAGGGTGGTGTAGCACTGATAGCACGTTTCCCAGAAACTGTGAGTGCTTTTTGGATGTCTCTTTGCTGTTGAGGTATCCCACTTTTGGAAGTGTCGTGCATGAAAACCGGGGCTGTATTAAGCCTCCAAGATTTGGATATATGAAAATGAAAGCACTCAAAATCATATTCACTTGTAAAGGAACAAGGATTATTAAACTTTTCAGTAACAGCTGTCAACTTTGCAAGTGATTTCATGTATGAGATGGGCCATGGTAGCGAGCCCAGGCTGGGCAGGGATCACAAAACTAACTTTAGTGAGATTTTTGTAGTTACTTTTAAGCCAAAATGCTTTTACAATTAGGTGAAGAAACTGGGCATAAATCTATACCTTGTCTCTGTGCTGCAGCTGTTAACAGGGACAGAAACACTGTCTTACAGGAGTTTTTCAAGTGAATTAGCTAGTGGAATTATTGAATAAATGAAACCCAGCCTGGGTAGTCCTATAATCAAAAATCATTTATTTTAATAGAGGTTACATTGCACTGGAATTGTCTGTGGGAATACACAAGGCTGCAGTTTCAAGAGGTTCATGCAAAGGACACTGTCTGCAGAAAGTGTCAGAGTTTCTTACCTAACCAAATAATCTGCTGTAACTGTCGTGAATAAGTTGGAAAGAATTTCTTCCCTGTTGGCCAACAATAATGCTTGAAAAATCAATAAACAGCATGTTAGAGCACATGGAACTTGTCCTGTGTTGTGTGAGAGGAGGTTTCTGCTAACTTTAGTGACTCAAGTCAGCAAGTATTTTGACTAATGAACTTTGCTCCCAAAGGTCAAAAGTCAGCAACTTCGCTGATAAGTATCAACACTTCAGTCTGAATTTGAGAAAATACGTCTGTTGTCATCAAAAGCTAAGTCAGGACGTGCTTGGGATAAATTCTGACAAATGCTGCGAACACTAAATCAAGATTTAACTAGAAGTAGCAATCGCAAGTCTTAGGTAAAGCCCTTTTCTCCTTTCCCTTCTCTAGGGCAGAGCGCTGCAGTGACTTGTTATTAACACATCCCCAACAGTAACGAAGCGCACAGTTTGAGGCCCGTAAGTGCCAGAGATGAAGCACTGCAAGCCCTGCAAACAAGGAACTATGGCCATATGTTACTGTCACCAGGTTATTGCCAAATAAAGGTGCACCCTTCTCCAACTGCAACCCAACTTTTGGCAGCTGTGGCAGAGGCAGGGCTTCCCTGCAAGATGGCAAGGCCATCGACCAGAAAGCTCACTGCAGGGCTCCCTGGCACACTTGCCACTCACTGTCTTGCAGAGATCATGGAGCTCCTCCACAGTCTCCATGCTGATTTGGGACATGACTGCAGGGGAAACCCTGCCAGGTGAACCTCAAGCTTTTGCTTTAAATTTTCCCTTGGTTTTCCACTCAGGAAGGGGAGGATCTGGCTGCAAATATAGGAATATGTGGTGTGCTGGGGAGGGAGAAAGCTGAGGAAGGCACAGCAGTCCTTGGTGTGAGCGACAGCATGAGTGAAAGTAGGTGAAGATAAAATTGCATCCTGGCTGGGGACTTTCCAGTATGTGTCACGTATGGCTTACAGTTACTTAGGGCTTTTATCATGCTTCTCCCCACAGTCAGTGGCTAACACACTTTAGGTAATGCTCTAACCTCTTTTTTTTTTTTTTTTTCCAATTTTAATTAATATTATCATTTAGCAATTCAAACTCACTGTACTTTTACTAGAAATGCACTTTGTTTCCCCTTGACCACTCTCCCTGTAGCAGAGCCATTATATATGAGATCATCTACTGTATTGAAAGGAGATTTCCAGGCTGTCCCACTGTATATGTTAGGGTAGTCATTACTGATCTAGTTGTAGACATACCAATGAAAGGCTGAGATTTTGAATTATTATGCCTAATTTGTAAGGGATTCTCTGCTTTTGTGTTTTGCAATTACCATCAGGCTTGAGGATTAAGCCCTGCTGGATTGCATGCTAATACCAATGTACTTTGAATATATGTGGGTTTATATCACATGTTTTCCTATTCACTGTTTTTATAAAGAGCAATTTCATTGGAAATATTTACTTTTCAAAGAACTGTTAGAAGCCTGACCAAGAGTTCCTGAGGAAAGTGGAGCTGATATACTCTCCATCTGCTCTGCGCTTACTCCTGCTCCCATGTCCAGTGAGCTCTGTTTCTGCTGTGGCAAAACATCGAACTATAGTGCTACCAAAGTTTGTTCTTTGTTAAGGAGAGGGAGTGATCCTGATATGAAAGCTGTGTGCAAGCTTGTGTTCGGTTACAGCTCAAGGCGAAAGAATCTTATTTACATAGTTGATCCAAGAGCTGTGACAATGCAAGCTTAGTCCTTACAGTCTGTGTTCCTAGTACTTGTATGGCTCTACAGGGAAAGTGCCTACAAAACAAAGCACATGCGATGCTGTTATAGGTTTCAGCAGTAAATCAGCCCACAAGAGCCACACCAGTGTGCAGGTAGCTGAGTCAGTGGCTGCAGGTCACAAATAAGCTGGTGTTTCACCATGGTCTCAGCCACTGGTGTTGGGACAAGATGGCAGTAGCTGCAGTCCTTCTCAGGTGGGACTTCCTGTCGTCATTGTAGGATGCTCTTGCTGCGCTGCCTGCTGCTCCTGCTGCTGCTGCCGCTCAGCTCCATGCCCCAGAAGTTACCTACCAGAGATGAGGAGCTCTTCCAAATGCAAATCCGGGACAAGGCATTTTTCCATGATTCGTCTGTCATCCCAGATGGAGCTGAAATTAGCAGTTACCTCTTCCGAGACACCCCTAAAAGGTATATCTGTCTGGTCCAAGTGAGGAAGTTGTACTTTGAAGATACTAGCTTTAGTTGCTGGGTGTTTTGAGATAAAAATTGGTTCCAAACCAGAAAAACACAAATGCCAGCCTTCTGTCTGGTGAAATAACTATGCAAGTTTCCATCCCAATCTGGCCTCCCTGGCTGAGAGTCTATCCAATTTATTTGGTTTCTGGGATAAGCCCAGAGCTTCCACAGACCACAGAAATTCCCTGAAGTGGGGCCACTAACCATGTCTGGAGGCAAAGGGAGCAGGAAAGAAATTAGAAACTAGAGGCTTACCCCACCACACTTGTCTCTCTTCATTATTTCATACTGTGCTTTAAAGAAGCAATGTAAGCCAGTCTGGTCTGAATTCCCTACTTCCCAGCCTTGACCCTAAGGGTCAGAAGATATTGAGATTAGACTGGGAAGGAACCTGAGGCTCCAAAGAGTTCAGGGAAGACCAGCATTGCCACCTTCCTGCTCAAGTCACATGCATCCTTCAGCCTTCATCAGTGAGAAACACCTTACAATAACTGACAGGTTGTGCTTGAGGAGATGCAGTAGGATAGTGGAATGCACATATCTGTATGTGCTTCTAGGGCCCTTACCGGGACACAGCGTAAAATGTGCGTCCTGCTTGGAACAGTGTATCCCTAAATTCCAGGACAGATCTTGTTTCCCTCATTTATAGCTTTATGACCATTTGTATGGTATATAGTTAACATAGGTGTAAAACATGAAGCTGACAGAGAGGACTGGAGGCCAGAAACCCTTCTGCTGTACCTTCACAAGCAGAGCATGATCTCTGTACCAACGTGTTCATGGGGGGACACCCATCACCTCTTTGGTGGGCACTTGCCCACCAGCCTGTCCACATTCCCTCTGCACATGCTTGCCTGTAAGTAGCACTTTTATCTCTGTTGCCCTATTAAGATCAAACTCAGTCATGTCAAGTCAGTCCCTAATAGTTGGCTGCCTTCAAGATTTACTGACATATGGGTCTGTTACCCTTCCTCTAGGTATTTCTTTGTGGTTGAAGAGGACAACACTCCCTTAGCAGTGACAGTAACACCATGCGATGCCCCTCTGGAATGGAAACTGAGTGTGCAAGAGCTCCCTGAAGAAGCCAGTGGAGAAGGTTCAGGTAATAGACCATTGACAACTTCCCTTGCACCTTGGAGACCTGCTTTTCTCAAGGATTTGAAGCCCCTCAAACCTGACAAGGAAAAGAGCTGTAGAAGTAAAAGCTGAGACTACAGTTACAGAGTGCACTGGATGCTGCCACAACAAACTGCGTTTGCTCAGGGTAACTTGGTTTCGTTGGGGCTTTTCTGTGAGCTGTGTACACAAGAAAAGAGCTGGACAGACAGGGCTGGCATTGCAGCAAGGCTGAGCTCACCTCATGGAGTGTACTTGACAGTCTGTATACATGGAGCTTATACGGAAATGGCTATATAACTGCTGCTCAAGAGAGAAAAGGTCTTTGGTTTTCAGACTCTCTCACACAAGTACTGAAATGTCTTACACACCATGTTGTATGGTGTGCACACCTTTGGCCTCTGCTCTAGCCACGAACAAAATTTTAGCAAGTTCAGAAACAGGCAACGGAGCCAGTTTCCCCTGGGAACTGCACGTTGGGTGCTTGAAGGTAGTGGTACTTTAGTGGAAGGTATTAGCTACTATTCACAAGACTGTTACTCTGTTAGTAGTGGTCAGGTGCAATTTCTATGGTGTTTGGCTTCAACCTGAGTGCCAAACCAATTCCCTCTCTGATTTGAAAGAAGTATTGATTATATCTTACTCAGAAGATTAAACTTCGGGTTTTCATCTCAATTCTTTATTTTATGAAGTGTCTGTTTGTTAGAGTTTTATTTTCTCATATTCACAGACTGTGTCTCTACTGTTTTTCTTCGCTTCTAATTTAGGTGAGCCAGAGCCTCTTGAGCAACAGAAGCAGCAGATTACTAATGAGGAAGGCACAGAGCTGTTCTCTTACAAAGGCAACGATGTTGAGTACTTTGTGTCCTCTAGTTCCCCGTCTGGTTTATACCAACTATATCTGCTGTCGACAGAGAAAGATACACATTTTAAAGTGTATGCAACCACTACTCCGGAGTCAGACCAACCTTATCCTGAATTACCCCACGATCCCAGAATCGATGTCACTTCTCTGGGACATACAACAGTGACACTGGCATGGAAACCCAGTCCTACCGCGTCCTTACTGAAACAGCCCATTCAGTACTGCATAGTTATCAATAAAGAACACAATTTCAAAAGCCTCTGTGCTGTTGAAGCCAAGCTCAGTTCTGATGATGCCTTTATGATGGCTCCAAAACCAGGTCTGGATTTCAGTCCATTTGACTTTGCCCATTTTGGCTTCCCCTCAGACAACAACTCTGGCAAAGAACGCAATTTTCTAAAACCATCATCAAAGTTTGGGCGCCAAACACCCTCAAAGCAGAGAGTTGACCTCCATAAGGTTTGTATTGGGAACAAGAACATCTTCACAGTGTCTGACCTGAAGCCTGGCACGCAGTACTACTTTGACATGTTTGCAGTAAATACCAACACTAACACGAGCACTGCATACATAGGCACCTTTGCCAGAACAAAGGAGGAGGCTAAACAGAAAACGGTTGAACTGAAGGATGGCAGGGTTACAGATGTGTTCATCAAGAGGAAGGGAGCCAAATTTCTACGGTTTGCTCCCGTTTCATCTCACCAGAAAGTCATCTTCTCCATTCATTCGTGCCTGGATGCTGTTCAGGTCCAGGTTAGAAGAGATGGAAAACTTCTCTTGTCTCAGAATGTGGAAGGTGTGAGGCAGTTCCAGCTTCAAGGAAAAGCAAAAGCCAAATATCTGATTAGGCTGAAAGGAAGCAAGAAAGGTGCTTCTATACTGAAGGTCCTGGCTACAACAAGGCCTAACAAGCAGTCATTTCCTTCTCTTCCTGAAGATACACGAGTCAAAGCCTTTGACAAACTCCGCACGTGTTCTTCGGTCACAGTGGCGTGGCTGGGCACACAAGAGAGAAACAAGTTCTGCATCTACAAAAGGGAAGTGGGTAACAGTTACAATGCAGAGCAGAAGAAAAGAGAGCAGAACCAGTGCTTGGGCCCAGATATGAGGAAGAAATCGGAAAAGGTCCTCTGTAAATACTTCCACAGCCAGAACATCCAGAAAGCGGTGACCACAGAGACAATCAGAGGCCTGCAGCCTGGCAAGTCCTACCTGCTGGATGTTTATGTGATAGGGCACAGTGGGCATTCCGTGAAATACCAGAGCAAACTGGTGAAAACGAGGAAGTTCTGTTAGTGCCCCTGTACATAGAAATATATGGAACTCTGGTCTGAACATTATCCTACTTCCAAGTATACAGATTGACTACTTGCACAGCTGAGAAGTTGTGACCTGTATTTGTACTGTGTAGGAAAGATATCAACTTGTGTATTTATGTTTACATAAGTAATTGTTTGGAGGAACTGAGGCTGGGGCTCTCCAGTAGCATCTGGCAACGGTATTATCATGTGTCCAGTGACCCACATGTGATGCTAAGTAGATATCCAAGGTAGCCGGAAACCTTGAAGGAAGTGGCACTCCTTTGCTTCCATATTGCATGAACTGCTTCTAAATTATTTTATACTTCAAAGGCTGAATACATCATTCGTCCACCTTGTTCCTCACACACAAAGCTCACAGATGTACACCCTTTCTCTCAGTGTAGATGGTAGGGTTTCTGTAAATTATTTTATAGAGTCTTATTTTAAATGTTTATGTTTCTATGACTGTAAACAAATAAAATCTGTCCCCAATAAAGTACAAATCTAAACTATTAACTGGGCTGCACATGAAGCAGTTTCATTGATAATGTAAATTCTTACCTAGCTGATTTTCATGTTTAAATACTGTATGTATTTCGTGTAAAAAGTTGCCATAACGTTATATTCCTGTACATAAAATTAAAAATTCTAGACTATATATTATTTCATTTTTCTTGACATTTGAAGGGGACAAACAGACTTGCGGGCAAGAAGAGGTGTGCTGAAACTTGAATTCAGCTAGGATGTGCCTCCCTTTTGTTGTTCCTTTTTTTGGGCAAGGTGACTCAAGTCCAGTAGAATTACTGATGTTACTGAGTCAGTTAAAATCTGCAAAGGAGCACAGGCCATTGAGGGAGGGGTATTTGTGGCATACTGTGAGTCTACAGTGACACAGGGTCTAACGGAGCAGGGCAGCACGGAGGAGCTTCACTTGTCCCAGGTAAGAACAGATCCTGTTTTGTCACATTTGTGAGTGCCATCAGCACTTGGCAAGGAGTGCACAGTCTGATTTAGAGAGACCATGCTATCCAACAACACACCAGAGAACTAGTTCTTATTTTTGTTGGATTATCATTGAAAACATTTGCTTTCTGGTTGCTGCTGGGTTTGACCGCAGTAATATTAAGATGAGAGGATTATTTTTTAACATTTACAAGAATGGTAGTGCTAAGAAAAAACATCTACTTTCATTGAAGTTGCAGTTATTTCCAGTGTGTAGATTTCTTTAAAATATTGAATGTCTGGATTTATCTTTTCTAAATTTTCTTATTTGTTTTTCCACATCACCTTAATGACTCAAAAACTCATGTAGAGCTGCTTAATCGAAAACACACTTCTGAGCAGCAACTAGACCAGCCCATTTGAAGTGGCTAAGAGCAGGATGCATGGTGCCTCAGGACCAGTATTACATTATGGTCAGGGCCCCAAGACAGGTAACTGAGACCCTTTTTCTTGGTCCCATTGTATGTTGCAGCCCACAGTACTCAGGCAGTGGATGTCAGGGCTTATTTGAAGATAGTCTCTGTCTCTTCCTTAGGTGCCTGTACACAAAACATCTCACTGCTGTGACTTTGGCACTTACAGCCCCCTCAGGGTTCTGAAGATATGTGCGGAGAGACCAGGGCATGATGGAAAGGAACTAAAACCCAGTTAAAGGCCAAAAGCAGATTCCTTTTAGACTGCTCACAGGCAAAATGAGCACACTCCACCCCTGCAGAGGTGAGCTCCAGCTTTCCTTGTCTCTGTAGTGCTGAGCTGCTCAGGCGTTTCTTTCTGTGTCCCCAGCATATTTCATTTTGCAGGCTGGTGGGCAACAGCAAAGGGTTTTGTGGCTGCAGAGGCTCCCACACCATTTCACATCTGAGTTTGTTGCGATGAATCTCCAGGAAAGGGGCAGATGATACCAAATAGAGACTGATAAGAAGACGCCTGCTGTGTTTAATGTAATTATATCATAAACCTAAGAACTGAAATACAAGTTTCTCCAGAGATGATCTTTCCTGAGCTGAAAATATCCCTCTGATTTCTTAAAGGCTTCAGTAACACACACCTGCTAGATCACTGTGCCAGGCGGTGGGTGAGCAGTAGGTGACTGCAGCAGGGTATCCCTTAAGAAGGGGACTGCAGTACCAGTGTGTCCTGGATTCAGCAGTAGCAGCCATTTTTCTCCTTAGTAGCTGGTGCAGTGCTGTGTTTTTGACTTGTGGCCTGGGAACAGTGCTGATAACACCGATGTTTTTAGTTATGGCT
>JANRGW010048477.1:0-33483 GCA_024733675.1 Psilopsiagon aymara
ATGTCCTTTTTATGTTGAGGACACCAGAACTGCACACAATACTCCAAGTGAGGTCTCACAAGAGCAGAGTAGAGGGGTAGGAACACCTCCCTTGACCTGCTGGTCACGCTCCTTTTGATGCAGCCCAGGATACGGTTGGCTTTCTGGCCTGCAAGTGCGCACTGTACATAATACTTCTCTCCAAACTTCTATTCACCATCTGATCTTGTCAGAAAACCTAAAGAATCTAAAGAGGTACCATAACTCTGCTGAAGGCTTTGATGGGAGTGACAGGCCACCAGATAGCTTTCTCACTCCTTTGGCATGTGGGTGGCTGAAAATCTGTTATCTCCAGTGTTTCAAGCACCCTGCAGAAGCTACACCCCTTACCCATGAAGCTGTCCTGAAATTTAACAGCTCAGGAATATTGGGTATCTCTCAGTGTACTGAGAGATTTTACAAATTGATTAACTTGGGCTACCTTCTACCAATAGCCTGTGACCTTTGGAGAGTTTGCATTTAATTTAATCCCGAGAAGCCATTGTGTTGGTTGTAACCAAAGGGATAACAAAAGTCTGAAGTACGGTTCATTTGCAAATGTGCTGACAAGGGACTATTCTTTCCTACCAAGTCTTTTCCTTGGCAAGTCCTGTTAGAAGCAGATGATACTCTCTTTATTGAATGAGTTGGACAATGTAAAATAACTTGAACAATTTGGGATTTGCCTTTTATATTTTTTAATTCCGAAGTGAATATTTATATCTTAAGGAGTAACAACTAGATTTAATAGTCATTCTTCTCAAAAGGAAGTTCCTAATATGTGGCCCTTTTAGGAATCTATTACAGCACCTGACAACTTGGGTAGGTACGTACAAAAATAAAGGTGGGTCCGAGGAGACCTAAGAGTTGTTGAGCCAGTCTCAAACATTTTCAGGAGTTGGTTTTTCACATATCCTTGCTATTTTACTGTATAATGCAAGTAATGTCACTCTAATGATCAGTGATTTCAATATGTGTGCAGAATGCTGGCTGAAGAAGCGCATTAGACAATTTTAGAGGAAATACTCATCAGTGTAATTTCTCAGTATTACAAAAAAAAAACTGAAGTGCACATTCATTTTGAAAATGGTAACTCTTGCTAATATTTTTCAAAGTGCTTGAAAATGCAGAAAGAACATATTCAGTGCACTCTGTGGATAAATGTCTTAAAGTTCAGAGGTTTTATTTAATTTGGATTTGTCCACATAGATTGTGAATGGAAACTTTGTGTGATCTTTTGAGGTCTCCTCCTTCACTTGCCCTTTTCAAAGTCTTGGCTCTCTTGCAATGTCATTGTTTAATTTTCTTTATACAATCAAAAAGACAGGAGTGTGAGCTGTCCTAGGAACTTCTCTAGTGTATAAAGGACTAGTGGAATTATTAAGGAGGTGGTGGTCAAGAGAAGACTTTAAGACATGAGAAAGGGGAAAAAAAATTCAACATAAGATGATAGGCACAGGAGACCGAAAACTTCAGAAAAAAAAAAGACATGGAAAGGCAAAGAGTGAAGCATTCCTATTAATACAGTTTCTAGCTTGCTCAGTAAATCTCTGTGGTGCTTTCTCAACCACTACTGAAATCTATTTGACAAGTGCAGAAGAATTTCTTGGACATAAAGTGAGAAATTTAACTTGTTAAGAAGGTAACTAAAGCAAAAAGACTGTGCAAAGCCTTTACAAAGTATAACATGGCTGTAGAGAAGGAATGCATATACTATTTCATGGTTTGTGACAACTATACACAAGCTGGTGTGCAATTTATCTCTGAGATAAGTATTCTGTCCTCAGTGTGTCATGAATCTTACCATTGAACAATTAATAGTTGTGGCAAGGTCTTCTTGTCATTATTAAGGACATGAAAGTCATGAGCTGCCTTTTTGGTCATATGTTGACTTTTTCTGTTTTCTTTTGGATTCCAACCAAGATATGATAATAGTTTAACTATATATTAAGTATAGAAAACATCCATATATTTCTTTTTCAAAGAGCAGAAATGTTATCTAGTAGTATCCTTGCATTTCTCAAGATCCAACCATGTGACATAACCTCAGAGTAATTTAACACCATGCTGGTTGCAAGCTATTTGCAGCGGAATGAAGCAGGGCTTGCTTGATCTTACAAATTTGTATGTTCTTACAAGAAGATGTGTCAGCACAAGATGCGCTCATAACTAAGCATATGCTACGCTGCAGTTTGCTGTAGTTTTCTAACTATTCACATATAAGAAGCTTCAGATGCATCAAGAGTAAAATGGAAATTTTACACCTAAATCTTTCTTGTAGCTCTATAAATATAAGTTGCCTTTTATTCTTAATTTGCCAGAGGGCCAAGTGGCTTCTGTGAAAAGAAAAATTACAGTTTCTCAATTGGTATGTATAGAAAAGACAATATGAATTGATATCTACTTTCTTTAAAGCTTCAACTATGTGAAATAATTGTTCCCTTATGGAAAAAGTTCTGTCTCAGAACAGAAATGAGAATGACAACTTCTCTCATTAAAAAAAGCAACCAAGCACCCAAACTCCAAATGCAACTAACCAACCAAACAAAAAAACCCTCTAAAAAAATCTTTTAGAGAATGACTTGTAACCATTGCAGCTGAGCCATTACCATTTTAGATAACTTGTTAACGGTAGAGTAAAGGGCATCACTGCTCATAAGTATAAAGCTTAAGCAGCTTTTTCAAACTGGTTCGAATGACTTCAGCCAGTTATTGATGAATATCTGCCTATGGGAGTACTGCAGTGTGTATCTAATATATTGTCACAAATATTATACATCTATCTTTTCATGTCAGTCAGTTTCTCCATATTGAAAAGGCTTGTCTTATACTTCAGTAAATCACAAACATGAAATGGAGAGGATGAAAAATTCTCCATTTCTATGCACTGAAGAGGCTGAATTAAGTCTAGGTAATTAAAAAAGGAATCTATTAGCCAATTTCCTGTAATTCTGGTTCTGTCTGAGTTACTAAATGGAAAATGCAGTTTTAGAAATGATGGCTTACAGGTATCTCTATAAATAGAGAAATAGGGAAATGTGTCTCCAGGATTTGGTGCCAGATTGTTGTTTTGACTGGTTCCTTTTTATAGTGCTGAAATGAAGCTAGATTGGAGAAGAAATCACAGTTTCTCATTGAAAAGTGAGAAATATACTTGATCAGATGTCCAAAGACTAGTCACTGCACACACAGAATATTATCTGATTTTTGAAAATGTGTGTGAGCAGAGCTTTCTGAAAAGTGTCAGGCACTTTGGATTATTTGGAAAATTTTGCTACCTTTTAGGAGAGAAGTAAAACTGAATGGGCATGTGATCGAGACAGATCCCACAACTGTATATTATCAAAGGGCTTTTACTCCTGCTTGCTGTCTTCCATCTTTGCGCGCAGATGTTTCAACAACCTGGTTTGCCATCAACAGTGCTCAGTCAGGTTCTCTGGACATTGGCAGTTCTGTGCTGGCATCCCTATTCCTGGTATGGGGCATTCTTGCACAGTTTTGTTCCAGCTGTTGCTGCACTGTAGCCTTTCTGTGTTTTAGCAAGAGTTCCAACACACACTGAAGAGCCTGAAGTGCATTGAAAAGGCCTTCTCTTCCTTTTCCATTCTCCTTCCTCTCTTGGGTCCCATACTCCGCAATCTTGTGCCTATGAATACATTTATGTATATAAGTATTTTTCTTTAGCAGTGTGAAGAAAATATACTCTTGTGTAAGTATTTTCCAGATTGAGCCTTAAATCTGCACTGTAGTGTTTCCCTGTGCTGTTGAATATTTATCATGCTTTACCTGAGAGATAGTTGTATTTCAGTGAAGAGCTGAGTTGATATATCAAGGCTAAGAGTCTTGCTAGATTTTCACTGTATGTGTAGTCTTACTGAATATAACAAGGCAGTAACATATCTAGTGTGCTCATGTGTGTAAGTATTGACAGGATCAACTCCTGCTTCTACAAATATTCAAGGAAGGAAAGAGCAGTATTCATTTGCAGAAAGTGTTGTGAAGGAAAAAAGCATGATGTGTATTTTAAAACACTTTTTGTAATTTAATTTCTTTCAAACTAAATGCTACAGTAACCCCTCAAAATCTGTTGAAACTGAAATAGTGTTTACTAACGAATGCAGTGGTGAGCAGTAAGAGGCATTGCTCAAGAGATGTGCCAGCACCATGAAAATAACATTCATCTGTGATATTTATCATGGAGCAATATTCAGGATCTTGACTGTGAGCTCGTGCTGTGAAACACAATGGATGTAATATCTGCAAAACAAGAGAACAGATGTAGTTGGGTTGTATAATCCAGTGCAACATCCATCACATTGGGAAAAGAACAACTGCTAATTTTGAAAGATTAGAATATATGGAGCAGAAATGGTCCAAATTTTCACTGGGTTAAAAAGAAATGCCTTATTTCACAATCTGTGAAAAATCATGATGAAATAGGTTATTATTTTATTTGTTCTTAACAGACAGAAGAGTCTGTTGCTGTATGCCATGAAACCTGCCCTATGCCTTTCAAGGTGTCTAATCCTGCTGCAGTTTTTCTAACTGACAAATGATGTAAAATGGTATGAAAGGCTGATAAAGACATTCTTCATTAAAAAAATATTTTTATATTCTGTAATTTGAAAAGCAAATAAAAACATGAGTATCTTTTACATAAGAGTATACCATAACCAGCTGATTTATGTTATTTGCATTGATTATTTAAAAATAATTGATTATTTTAAAAATAATTTAAGTCATTGAAAACGATAATCGGATTTTAAACAAAGAAAATTGTACAAGAAGTGTAGGTTGGCACCTTTCTTCAGTAAATATGCATATTGCTTACTGCAAGCAATACAAATAGATGTTGCAAGGAAGCAGAATCACATCACTTCAGCTTTACACATAACACTGTATATCCCATAATTTCCTGTGCATGTGAGTGAACATCTACATTCATACTCTGATTTATTCAAGATGTGAATTCATGAAAAAGCTACTTTTTTGAAATAAATGTGATGTGATTGTGCAAGAGATGCAAGAGAAGGATCACTTCCATGTGTGTAGATACATAAATGAATGATGGCCTCTTGCTCAAAAGAAAATTTCACTTACAATTCCTGCGGTTCAATCATGTTTTGGTTTTAGTTTCACCTTTTGAAGGAAAATGTGTATAAGGGACTTTCATAATAGTACTTGTATCTATAGTCAAGGATATATTTTCCTTCTAGGTGGAGGTTTCTGTATCATTTGGATCTCAGGATGGATAAAATAACTTAACAGGAAGGCTTTTGGTAGTCCCTTTGCAGTGCTATTTTGCATTTTGTTAACAGAATTAACATACAATGAATTCTGCACTTCAAACCTACATATTCTTTCAATTCAGTTTGCCATTTCCCAGTGTGAACAGATGTAATGGTGCACTGGACCTAGCTGGTTCCCCAAATATCTGCTGCAGGCTCCTGTCAGACCTAGGGTGATAGATGAACTTTCACTCTTATTCTCCACCTGAAATCCTTTGATGTTTTTTTTTTTTGAGTGTGACTGAACATCAAAAAGTGAAGGGTTTTTTTTTTTCTCATTAGTTCTCACCTCCCTAATGAAAATACTTCAAGGAGGGGGCTCTTGAACTCATTAGAAATCAGTGGCATGTTCCCACTGATGTTAATGGTGTTGAATCAAGTCTCAAATGGACATGGTTGTGTCACACGTAGGAATGGCAGGCTTCCCTGTACCAGCTTTTTTTTGGCTACCCACAGTTAAAAAATATTCAGTATTCTCCTCTCCCATTGATTCCTCAAGTTCTTTATCAGCAATCCCAGGTAATGAAAAGCAGGTTACAGATATGTATTTCAAATGTGTATTACTAAATATTTATTTAAAGTTTTATACTGTTTGCATAGAAATCCAAGGAAGAGTCTTCAGATGTTGGCTATGCTGCACAAATTCAATGAAGTGCTGATGTATATTAGCATCATTGTCAATTGTTAGGAGCACAAACAAATTCAATCTTTCATTGCCCATTGTGCTTGAGTACTTTGACTTAATGATCCCCATCCTAGAGAGATCTCTATTATTGCATGCAGATGTTGCTATAAATGTAGGGGCGAAAACAGCTTTAGGACGTGAAATAATAAGGCTATATGCTGCTAGACTCTTGCTGTTAGTGGAGTATTTGAAAATTTCAGATTAGTTTCTTTTGAATGAATACATGATTTCAAATTCCTGCTTACAATTCTTTGTCACTCAGTTAACAGGGCATGCTTGAGGGTAACTAAATTTTATCTTCAAGAAATTTACAGGTTTTAGAGATTCTAATTTACATCACATAATTAGAGTATCATGAGAGTTCTGGAGGGTGCTAAACCTCTTACAATGCTTGATCAATAATATATGGCATCTTAACTGTTATGTGGAAAAGATTGCCCTTTGTTAGTCCAGGTGTTTTATGAACAGATGGTTCCTTTTAGTATCTATATAAGTCACTACTTCATTTTTTTCTCTCTTTGAACACAAAAATCTGTTATACATTTTCACTGACCTCGTAACTGTCTGTTCCACTGAATGGACTGTGTTAATGCAACTGTGATGTTCAAGGTCAAAATGCTGTAAATAGTAATTCAGTACTCTGCAGAGTCCCAGATGATGTCTGTGTGTAATAAGGCACAAGAAAGCTCAAATGATGACATTTTGCTCAAACAATCTGCTCAATTCTATTGCTGTATCAGGGAATTCTGATGTCTCTGCAATGTCATCTGAAGTTTCCCACATTGTTTTAGAAGGTGTTTCGTGCATTTCAATTATGGCTTTTATTCAACAATACCATTTAATTCCTGAAAGTTACTTCAGTCTGACAATCTCTGATTTAGCTGTTATCCATTTTGCAGGAATGTCAAGAGCAGCATGATAAAGTGGGCTACTTTGATTGAATGTAAACAAGATCTGGACAGTTCAATAAAAGTTCCTTGCATGTTTGATTCCTAGCTGTCATGCCATCACCAAAAATATATAAGAAGATTTAAGATGATCTTGGTTCACTTCCTTTAGCTCACCTAAGTGCAGTCCATTAATGGGCTTATGTTCTATGCATACTAATTGTGCTGCATGCTATTCTTATTTGGTAAGATGAATTAGAATTGGATTGAAAATATTTTTAGCCATATTGTTGCTAAGTGATTTTTCCCTGTAGAGAGGACTCAGATGAGTGCTGCATGTAACTGAAGTGATAACTAAACTCTTCAAAACCAGGTTGGTTTGCTCAGGTTCTCGTATCCATTATTTCATGTATATGAGGAGGACGTACAGTTAACTTGGCCTCTCTATATGGAGCTATTTAAATCTATGGCCTTTAGTGAAGAACGTGGTGAGTCTAAGGTTCACATCTCCCTTAATACAATTTAAATTTACTTTCCACTAATATAAGTTAAAAGAATATCAAATTGCTACCTCAGTGTTACCCATGGATGGATTTTTTTTTTTTTTTTAAGATGATGCCTACAAATTTTGCAAAAATAGGCAAACATCTTCATTTGAGAGCTTCAGCTCTAGAGTTTCTTTGAAGATAAAGCCTGTACTAACACCACTGTGTATTTTGGTTTGGACTCTGTCTAATACAATTTTTTGAGTTACCTCTAAAAATAGCTGATGGTAACTTCTAGATATTTGCATGGGTGTTTTTGCTTTATTCATAATGGGAGCTACACTTGATTTTGTTGAAATGTTCTATTTAAGAGTGAGAAGTACTGGGATCAGTCATCAAATTTACAGCCTCTCAAGTAACATGGCCGCAGTGACAATTCAAAACTTGACTAGTCTGTCTGAGGTTGCTGCTTAATGAGAGATTACATCTGCACAGAAAAGGACCGTGTTAAAAGACTATCTTACTCTTTTAATTTCCTCATGAGATGAACAGACCATACCCTATATATTACTTGTTATCTAGGCAGCATGGAATAATACAGATGCAAATACTTGTTCAGTGGCAAGTAGCAAGTGAAACACCTGCAAGTAATCTTAGAATGCTGCTAGACCCAGAAACCAAAGAAACAAGCATTGTTATCTTTATGTTAGTTGCATATCTCTTTCTCTAGGTGAGGAGAATGTCCAAGGTACAGATCTATAAAATTTCTGCATCCTATTTTCATTTGATTTCTCCTTCAATAATAGTAAGATCTGGACACCTGCAAATCCAACTCTGTGTTTGCAGAGTTGTATTTCAACCTGATAGATTGACTCTTTCTGAATGCTTGCACCACCAGGGCTTAATTATAAAATAATTGCAATGGGTGCATTTTTTGATCTGTCATGCATAACATTTTCACTGGTTTATGTCCTTTTGAGATTATAAGTACTTGAGTCTGATGAAAATTAATAAAAGCAATAGGAATTAAAATTAATTTTAGTTCTCCTTTCAAACAAGCTCTTTTTTTAAGGCAACAAAGTTCCCCATTGATTAGAGGCAAATTTGAAAAGTCAGTTTAAAGATTAATGGCCTTTTCTTCTTGCCTTGAATTTTGGTTGAAACTAGTCCTTGTTGCAGATGGATATGGAGCTATTTTTTGCCTTTGTTTTTCCTGTCCTGATCCATTTTAAAATCTGCTGTTACTTTCTGCTTTGATAAGCTCATGTCAACAAATTCCAGTAGTTCATTACCAGCTGTGTAAAAAAGTACCAGCTTTTATCTGCTTATCTCATGCTGGTCTGAGTGTTTCACATTCTACTGTTGTGAGTTTTTGTGAATAAAGTTTCTGCACTCACATTATCAGCAGTGTTCAAGACTTTGTAAACCTCAGTCATGATCTTCCCAAGTGCAGAGAAGAATACATTTTATTTATTTAATTGGTGTTACAGGCAGTGATATCACGGTTCACTAGATGATAGATTTTATGCTTTTCAGGAATTCTTAATTCAGTGCATTAATTGGAAGCAAGAATCTGGCAGAGCAGTGGGATTTAAAGCTTAGACCTGGTATTGCAGGGAGACTTGTTTATTAGAATCAAGTTCCTCAATCTTGAGGAAGAGCAATGTCCAGGGAAAATTCAGTCTGGGCAGGGAAAACTGGCAGCTTAATGGCTTGCAAAAATCACTGCAAAATTATGTTGTGAAAATTGCTGATTTGGTGTCCAATTAAGCTGTCTCAGATATGCTTCTTCATTCATAACTTTTCTCTTGCTCTTCTGATCTGTTACTGGCAAGCTACGTTTGCCTTTGCAGGAGCCTATTCAGGGCAATATTTGGCGTGTGTGCCTTTTGCCAAGCAAGGACCAAGTTTCTCTGCAACAGCATGAAGGAAAATAAGAAAGATGGAAGTTAATTAAATAAATAGCTTAGCAGCAGTGAGAATGTTGTTATAAAATAAGAGAGCTTATTATTTTTTAAAATCTTTCTTGAAGTTGAATGCAGTTCTGCAGTATTCAGAAAGGCAAAGAATGTGAGGAAGTGGTGAAAATCAGTCTGATTAAAGGGCAAATAAGGCTGGGTGACTTTAATTTTTTAGATATTTTTATATGAATTCTCCATCTGCAGCTCAGAAACCACCTGTGAAATGTAGGAGGTTTCTGCTGGGTTGCAGTCAGAAACTCTTGTGTACTGATGATGTACAATACGCCTACTCCTAAAATTGTCTCAAAATCAGTATCACAAAAAATTCAAGAAAAATAAAAAAAACAATGAAGCTTCTTGGGCTGCATTTACCCAGTGACAAAATGCAATCAGAGTGAGATTCCTCTTCTTCCATCCCACAGGACAGGCAGTTTGGGAATAACTCATTTTACTGAAATCCAAAGGGATGGGGCAAGGGCTGAGAGCAAAAGAAAAAGGAGCACAAGAACTGGGGAGCTCTTGGGGAGGAGTGAGTATAGAAGTGATTTAATGTGGGGGTGAAGGAAGAGGGAGAAGTGAGAAGCCAATTCTTTGGAGTTGTACTGAGATCAGAGGAGAGATTAAAGGCAAAAGAGAGATAATGAGGGGGCAAAGGGTAAGAGGACAGGTACTGATCTGGTGAAGGTTTGTATACAGGACATGGAACTTGGAAGTAGCTGAGCCAAAAAGGGAAACAAGGGATTAGGTTGGGGCTGTGGACAGAAACCAAGTTTAGGTAACACCCTGGGATGATGGTTGGAATGAGAAGACAGTTAAAGAGGCGAAATAGATCTAAATAAGATGGGAATTTGGGAATGGTTATTATTTGATAATGTCATTTGAGACAGTGTTGAAAATTATAAGGGGAGGAACTGAAGGTGAGGAAAAGGCAGAAACATGAACAGTGAGGCACAAAAGAGTCCTTCCAAAACTTGAGGGAGCTCAAGGAAGCCAATTGCATTGTTTCTTTTGTCAGCATGTGTCTGTAAAATCTAAAACCAATGTTTGTGTCTCATTCTCTTTAAAGAGTTACTTCCAAAGATTGAAAAAACGAAATCCTAGGAAACAGTGATGGATGATTGAAGTTGCAGAACGAAGTATGAAAAATGTAACTGAATGCCAAATTAATGTCCATCTTCATATGGATATTAGGATACCATTATGAGTTAAATTATTATGTTATTTCTTCCCTTTGTTTTTTGGTTTTTTTTTCTTTTCTTTTCTAACACTTTAAAAACTGCAGATGACAGGCAATATTTTACGCAAGGTCTCATTCCTTAAAACTACATTTCTGCTGAAATAAAGTAGAAGATCTTCATCCTATCTCTCTCTCTTCTTGCCCAGTGAAAGTACTGGCTCCTTACATATGAATGCAGTTGTGAGAAAAGTACATCCCGTCTGCTGGAGTTCATGAGACTGTAGCTGCAGTAGGAAATGATCTTCAACTACGGGAACTGAAAAGAAGCTGTTGGTTGCATTTATATGTCTTATGTGTCATATGCCTGCTCCAATAAATGTAGAGGATTTTTCTTCTGCCATCAGCTACTACTTATGTGCATTTATAAAGTTAAGTTATTCTTGATTTCCTCACCGATCTGTTTACTGCAGAAACCTGTGTGTTACCTCATGTAAAAAATTAGGTGGAGAAGCACATAGAAAGCAGCTGAAGCTATCAGGTCTTTTAAAATGGATGCCTGTCATGGCAGCATGGTGGTTTATTTTTACAGCCTTTGGATACTAGCTGTGTTTGTTGTGAACTAATGAAGTAGGTGTTCATGGCTGAGGATGGGTTGTCACAAGGAAGTAGTTGCTGTGAGTCTGCCTGGGTGACAGATCCATCTATTTTGTCCTCTAATAGCATCACATATGCTCTAATGAGGGAAAATACCCATCAAACTCTGCAGTTGAAATTTGGGAATGAAATGAAGGTAGGTTCAGAGAAGGAAAATATCAGAGTTGCCCTTTTATTTTTTTTTTAGTAAAACCTTCTTCTGTGCATTTCATAGTATAACCCTCCAGGAAACCTAGAAGGGGAGAAAAAAACAACCTCTGTGATAAAATTCTGAAGTGGAATGTTTTCAGAAGCCAGAGGGGGAGTAATAATGAGGGGAAGTGATGCAAAATTTTTTTGACAAGAAGATGACAAAAGATGAGACGGAAGAGATTTATGTATACTTTGGGAGGAAAAACCTAAGCTGATATATCTGATAGCTGACTTGGGATGAGTCATACACTATTTGCAGTAAAAAGCTACTTTAATGTTTTTAACATTTATCCATTAAATTTTTCTCCTTGATCTATAATTCAAAATTCTGTATCAGGTCCTCAAAGGTTAGGACACATGATTATTTTAATATGTGAAGTGGATCGCCAGGTTGTTGCATTACTGTGCTAATCTCAGGGCTGGGGTGGAAGGTTTTAGTCAGGACCAACTTTCTGTAGAGAAAAGACTCATGGCAAGACAGTTTCGGTGGAAGATATTTAAAATAATGATTTCTGATGCTGAGTCACAGTGTTGTCACAGTGCTATTAATAATAAGCTAGGAGAACATTTGTCTTGCCATATGGGAAGGGACTAAATAGTCTAAAGTCTGCCTCTGGTATTGAATGGCATTACATAATGTTATTGCGTGAGGCATATATATTTCTACTTCCCTCCTATCCCTCCTTAAGTGCACAAGATAGGTTTTAACTATCTGAAGAAATGTTGTTAGAGAGAGTTGTCTTTATTTCTTTAGGAAGCTGTGATAATTGCCAAGGATTCATTCTCTGCCTCAGTCACATGTAAGGAGATTTAGTTAAACTGTTAAATGTGGTGCACACATTCATATTCAGAAATAAAATGACTTTAATTTGGTTTTAACTTAAATCTCTTTGGAAGATAAAAAAAGCGGAATCAAGGCATTTTTCAATTCTTAGTACAAATGTCTGAATAATGATTTAATGTGATTTAGCAAAACCACTTCAGAAAGTCATTTGAATTAACTCTTTGTTCCCTGACAGACTTAGAGAGTGCTCCACGAATGCTCTTTATACGGCATTAATAACAAGTTGCTAATCAAGAATTCTGAAGAATTTGAGCACTGATCATGAATTCTGTATTCATATTCAGATGAAAGTGATTACCCACATATTAACAGATCAGCGCTGGGTTAACATTTGCCACTGTTCCAAAGCATTCAGCTTCAGTGTACTCAATAACATTGGTGCTGACATGCAGATCTTAGGCAAGTCTCTCTGTACTTCTGTGTTAAGATTTCAAACCATACAAGACTTTGCCTGGTGGAAGAGAGAAGAACATGAAGTTAACCTCCTAGTATGGGCTTTATGAAGCAGATAGAATAAAGTCCTGGTTTTGCTGAGCCACACAAGCTCAGCCTAAGCTTCCCCTTTTCTGGCATTGAGCATACAGCTGCATTTGGCAGCCTCTAGCACACATCAGGTTGGGTTTAAATTAGGTTTCAGCTTCCCCAGAAAAGCTCAAGGTTAGTTCAGTTTGGGCATTTAGGCTGTCTTTCCTGACCAATGCTTCTGGAGTAACTCTTCCTGAGCTTATTTTCCCAGGCAATATAGTTTTTTTGGAAAAAAAACAGAATTCATGTGCTGTTTTATGCCATCTGAATAATTGTTATCCTCATATGGATAACATCACCTTGCCTCTCATCTCCTTGCATGTATTTATCCTTTATGTCACCTTCTTCAACGTGTCACCTTTCCCTAAACTGAGACTTAGGCTTTCCCTTTTCTACTAAACTTTCTAAAATTGTCCATATTGGTTAAAAATTGGTGCCAAATACATTTTATTGCTATCTGTCATGGTTTAAGCCAGCTGTAACTCATGCAGTTTGCTCACTTACTCCCTCCTCTTTCTTCCTCCCAGCTCCCGGGGGGATGGGGAGGAGAATAGAAAGAATGTAACTCCAGCGGGCTGACGTAAGAGCAGTCCAGTAATTAAAGTATAACACAAACCACTACTGCTACTGCCAATAACAATAATGACAAGGGAAATAACAAGGGAGGAGAATACAGCCACTCACCACCCGATACCAAGCCCGAACCAGCACTGATCCCCAACCCTTCCGGGTCCCTGCCCCTCATTTTTACATCCTGGGCATGATGTGCTGTGGTATGGAACACCTCTTTGGTCAGTTTGGGTCAGGTGTCCTGTCTCTGCTTGCCCCCAGCTTCCCCTCCTCCCTGACAGAGCATGAGACACAGAAAGTCCTTGGTCAAACTAAATATTCTGAGCAGCAGCTAAGACCATTGGTATTATCAGTGCTGTTCCCAAGGCCAAAAGTCAAAAACACAGCACTACACCAGCTACTAAGGAGAAAAGATGACTGCTACTGCTGAACCCAGGGCAGTATCCAAAGTCATTTAGCAACTATTTTAAAAATAAGACTATAGAAGAATTAGCAAAGTCAACTATCTGAAAATATTCAAACAGGCTTAACTAATGGGGAAAATGTAAGGCAACACAGTGAATGAAACAAATGTTTTAAATAGAAAAAAAATGGAATAGAGTTGCTTTCTATTTCAAATAAATAAAATTATTAAATAGCTATACTGATAAATGAAAATGAGCCCAGTTTATTCTTATGCTGAGATAAGATGTGGAAATAGATTTTAAGATGAAGGATTTGCTCTCACACTTTATACTATAACATTCTCCTTTTTGCTAATTTTGTAGATATCTTTGCACAGTATAGTTCAGAAACAGAATGTTTAGTTGAGGACTATAACATATCACTGTTGTCAGACATGAATAAATATAGTTTCCATGTCTGCCTAGAAACTGTACTGGGAAAGCACATTAAAATAAGGAAAATTGAATTGGGATTTTATGATGATTGTGAAAGCTGCAAACCTGAGATAAAGAATTCCTTTTTTTTTTTTTTTTTAATAGGCACAACATGCATCTCAGGACAAGCCTGCATTCACTTCAGTGAAATGTGGATTAAAATGAATGTGGATGGGAAATAGAAATATCTCCATTTCTAATCATGCTCTTTCTCATTAAGGACAGACAACATCCCGATTTCTAACTGAGAAATTATTCTTTTTCTTTTGCAGAGCTAAGAACCTCAGGCTGGCTGAATGAAATTCTCCTTACAAGAGTACTTGAGAGCTAATGATAGTAACAGCAAGGAAACCAGCAATTCAATACTGGAGAATGCTGCTGAGAAAACATTGACATAAAGGCAGGTAATTAGTGCTGCTGCTTCTATTAAAATTAGGGGAAAAAAGACCCTACAAATGGAATCATTGGAGCAAAGGGATTTTTAAATTGCAAAGGAGTCTTATTTACACTGTGAATCCAGCTGAACTAAGTAAGCTAATCAATATGATGGGCAAATTCTGTTAACAATACAAAACCCTTGACTGAATAATTAAAGTATTACGAAGAAGAGTAAATAATTTGAGGAAAGGGGCAAAGCTGACAGAGCCTGAGTTGGTCAGTGGAGTTAAAGCTCTTCAGTATTTTTCTGCCTCTCTAAAATAATCAAAGACATAATTCCACATATCTCTTCTATCAGTGTAGAACATTTCACTATTGCCAAAATGAGGTGTGCCATATGTGTGGGTTATGGGAAGAGAAAAATGAAACTGTCTGAACACCAAAAAAGATTTTGATTCAGGTGAATTTGGAAGAAAATTTCAGATCAGGGTTGCAGATCCTTGGGAAAAAATTCTAATTCTATTCTAGAATAGAAAATCTAGAAAGCAGACCTCAGGGGGCCTGTCTTGGATTTGTTTTGGCTTTTTTTTGGGGGGGTGTGTGTGTTTTATTTTTAATTATTTTGTTTTTAACGTAGCATCGGTGAAGCCCAGCAAGTTAGAGCAATTATGAGTTTGACACAGACTCTTCAATGAATATATATATGGAATCAGCCTACTGGTAGGTGTTTTGTGTTTCATTTGTTTATTTTCACAAATTCAAAGTAGCCTCTTCCATAAGACAGTGGTGTTGGGCTTTTTTATTACCTTTGCTAGCAAAGAATTTTTCTTCTAACTTTGAATGATGTTATTTGATTTAATGGAAAATTTTGAACCTCTTTCTAGGTGAGGGATGGGCTATTGCTCTTTTTATATAGTGCCTGGAATAATGGCTTCTTGATCTTGATTGGAGCCTTTCAGTGCTTCAAATAAATTGAACCATTTTTCTTGCTTATACTTTTGCCCTTGTGGTTGAGGAATTAGGATAGGGAGTAGGGACTTTTTTGGGCACAGTTATCTGCATGCTAGGTAGTAGTAAGAGTGAATGGGAATTAACATGTTAGGTAAAAAAATAGATATTCCTTACAGCATTATCTATTGCAGAAAAAAAATATCTGGTTCAAAAAAATATCTGGTTCAATCTGCCTTTTTTTTTTTTTTTTTTTTTATTTTGTTGAAATCAACTGAAATGCAGTGTTTATTTTGTGTCAGTATGAAAACTAATTTGCATAAATTGCAAACCCACTCTGTTTCTGAGCACTCTAAGTTTCCTTGTTATTTCCCTTTTAAATGGAATCCTAAAGGATAAAAAATCAGACACCATGGCATAAATATTGCATTATACTTAACTGATTTATATTTATAAAGTTAATTCCACTTCTTAATGTAATTTGAACAGGAAAAATGCTCCGTTATGGCTGGTTTAGAAGTTGGATCAAGCATGCTGTTAAAATGAACTGTGTTTTCTGGTCTGATTATCTTATTTCTTACACAGTGTCTTCCTATTCTCTCATGTTATTTTTCTCAGTTTAGTAACATACTCCAGTGAATTTCTTCTTGGCTAAGAAAATAACTTTTCACAAATACATACCTGAGGTGATAGGTGCTTCTGACCTTCATGCATATTATATTATAGAGCTGGTCAACTTAGAGTCTGGCATATTGGAAATTTTGCCCTTGACATTGTCCCTGTATTGAGATGAGGACATAGGGAAATTGAAGGGCTTTTCACAGCATAACATAAATGGCTGGCGCAATAAGGCTGGTGCTTCATAGATACTGTGTAATGTCAGGGGAGGTCAGGTGTATTTCCTAACATAATGTGAAGTGCATCAAGTTACAGCAGGGATTAATGAGCCCCTCTAGGAGCACTGTTTCTCATGATCTCTTTTATTGAAAAAAGGGAGTTAGATGTTAGTCTTCAGAGATTAAAATATGAGAATTCTCACCTGAGATATCTGGTACGTGCAGCTGTTGTTGAGTATAGGTTAGCTGTAACACAGTATTAACAGCTTTCATGAGCCATAGATTTGAAATTCTCACCATGCAGGAGGGAGGAAGGAGCTAGTTAGATAAACTTCACCTTAACTAGCTTAGAGGCAGGCTATGAAATCATAAATATAAAATATAACCTCAGAATAATTTCTAAGTGATTGCAACTTGCAGCAGAGTAAGGGAATACAGGTGGGGTCTGACATCTGGCATAGGAACCTGTAGCAGTATCTCAGGGCTGTTTGTTCCACAGGATGAGTTCAAATCTCAGTTCCAGGTACTCAAACAAATCACTTGGACTATTAGTTCTGTAAATGTAGATGTTGCTGTGTTGTGAAGGAGACGGATTAGAGTAAGAACTCTGGAAATTTTTCTTGCAAGACTTGCCTAAGGCTGAGTATAGTTTTTCTTGTCTGGCACAGAGAATCAATGGCTCTTGTTTTGTCTCTGGAATCACATTTCTTCCTACACCTAAAATTGTTAAATTGTCCACCTTGAAGGCTGCTGAGGGGACTAATGTTTGTAGAGAACTGACACTGATTAGACAGAAAGCTGCCCAGCTTTGCAATGTATTGCTATATATAAATATATATATATATATACACACATATATATATAAAAAATAAAATACTGGATAATCCTTCCAAAATGAAGAAAGTGCATTTCTTAGACTGCAGTTCATAGGATCTCGCTGTACCCACCTCCTTCTGCCTGTATTCGTCCATGCTCCGCTGTCCCATCTGTTGCTGGTGTTTTATTTTGTGTTAGGACTTCCTTTTATTCATTCATGGTAAGGCAGGACCAAGCTAAGGTAGTAGCTGTAAATATCCAGACTGCATGAGAATTAGCCATCATTATTTTTATCAGACTGCAATGTCTCTGAATGGGTGTCAATCCATTGTCTTAACCATGCCAGGATACATTCTCATGTGCTGGCTACAAAAGTGTAGCTGGATGTTTGTGTGGATGAATCTTTATTCCAAAGGAAGCTGTTTACATGTGGTTCTGTTGTGGTCCTCAGGCAAAAAATAAAGGAAAGTTGAGCACAAACGTGCCTCAGATTAATACTGCTAAAGATGTCAGAAGGCAGACAGGAACCATCTGTTACAGAGCCGGTTTTGCTCCCCACAAGCATTAAAATAAAGGTTTCCTTTGCCTCACTGCTTTTAAGCTCCCTAAGGTCTGTGTTTAAGACTGCCCTTTACCTCATCATCTGAGGGTGTCTTTGATCCCAGTAAGAGCAATCACATTTAAAACAATTTTTTTTTCTCTTTAATTAGCCTCATTCTCTTAAAAAATGCAGTTAGATGCTACATCATTTTCCTATATCATTTTTTTAATTCCCTTATTTTATTTCATAATTCTGTGATATGGCTAATGCAGCATCTGATGTTGGATAATTTATTTCCTCTCTGGTATAGAAAGCCATTAGCCTTAACTATTTATTCAGTAACATTTTTGTTCAATTTAACGGTGTCCAATCTATCTCTGGGATTAGCAGCATGAATGCTTACCAAGCTTTTGCAAGTTTTCCCCAAAGGCCTAGTAGAGGTTCATATTTTATGTAAAATTCAAATTGTAAAATATCATATATTTTATGATCGCAATGCCAAGTTATTACTTGCCTATTCAAGAACATGCATTTATCACAGCCTGGACTACTGTAATTTTACCATATTCCAGCCTAACTGCCCAAAGTTACAGGGGCAGAGGATCATTATTCTACTTCCCCACTGTGACTTACAAGCAATTGAACTGGGATCAGGGCAGAGGCAGCAATAGATTGGCAAGGACATCTCACTGCCTCTAATTCACCAGAATAGTGTGAGATCCACAGACTTTGTAATATCCAGTCTATACTAAATCGTGGCAGTCAGCCCCAACAGGGAAGATAAATTTTACCCCTTTCAATGCTGGATTGAACTGGTGTCTAGTGCTTAGGGCACCGCACATCAGAAAGACTGCATAAAATAAACCAAACACACCAAACAAACATGGGCAGCAGGAGGCTGGAGTCAACTCTGCTGTTGTCTGGGGTGCTGGAAGCTAGTGGGGTACTGGACATTGAGACAGTGTAGAGGAAAGCCAACTGGTGCTGTGAGCAGTACACGCCATAGCAGAGTAAGCAGTTCACACAAGGAGCAGCCCCATTTTTCAAGACGTCTACTCAGCTGATGCTGTACATACCCTGCCTTCCTGGTGTATGCCATTATAAAATATGCAATGGATGTGTGATCTTGCCTAACTCTTTAAATGTTGCTTCCCACCTCCCTTCCTCATCTCTTTTTTCAGGCTCATGTCAGCAACCCTTTCCTAACCTCACAGACCTGCCACTTCTCATGTGGGAGTCCTCAGCACCCTGGTGCCAATCAATAGCCATGACCTCTGGCCATCCTTCAGCATTATGAACTTACTTAGGGAATTGAAGTTGTAAATATATGTTAGCTTTTTTTTTTTTTTTAATAGCTTCTAAAGCAGGTGAATGTAATGTGTTTCAGTAGCATTTTAAAAAATAAAATTGGAAAAATTTCTAAAAAGCACAAATGAAGGTTGCTTAGGAGAAGCGTGAGGATAGACTTATGGACATGCTCCTGGGCATCGCCAGAGTGATTCTGAGCATGTTCCCCTGAGCATCTGTTGAGCATGAATGGCCATGCCACATAAGGATACAATGAAAATTCTGTCTTCCAAGTGGGAGGTTTTAATGAGGCAGAGGAGGTGGCTGTCTCTGAGTTTGTATTTTTAAATGCTTACAACAAACTGACCTAGAGGCTTTTAGTCCTTCTTTAATATATAATTACTGCTTCTATAGCATAATGAAAAGTGTTGCAAAGATGAAACAATTCCATACAATAGCAAATTAAATAATTCTTAAATTGTTTTTCTTCTGCAAGTAATTTCAAGATTCTGAGATACATCATCCACAAGGAATATGTTCTAAGTTAAGCTACAAATTATTTTTAGGCAACTGGTGATTCTTGAGCTGCGTGTGAATTGCAAATATTATAATCAAGACAAACCTGAAATTACAACTTTCTATGAACACTCCTGGCAATAAGGGTTAGAGTTTTTACACAGGGTAATAAGATAGTCCTGAAAAGACTCAATGGGCCTTCTCAAGACACAGATTTATCATTTTTCTACTGTTTATCTACTAACAGCAGAACCTCACCAAGAGAGAAGACTGCCACCACCATATCCTCTAGATACCATGACTTAGGATACTACCACAGTTATGTAAGGACTCATGTCTTGACAGACACTTTCTTCTTTTTGTGTCAGTAGTAAGGTGGTAACTGACAGTATTCTGGTCAAAGCTGCTGTAGTGACAATTCTCATCACTGCTGTAGTTCCCAGGACTCCACACTGCAGCAGAATGTTCTCCAAACATGTCTGTCAACTCTTGGCTGTAACAGAGATAAGAGTTTCTTCTGCATTATTCTGTGAAACCTATAATGTTATACCAGCTGCTTGCAACAATAGAGTCAGATGGGGCAAACCAGGTGGCATGTTAGCATATAAATTTCTGCCCTCCTTGACACCTGCAGCATTGTTACAGATACTGTGTGCTCACAGCTCAGCTGTTGGCTTCAAGTATTAACTGACATCATCTCAACCTGGAAAGTCTCTTAATAATCTTAGTATTTTAATGCTGACAACCCCCTGCTAACAGCCTTATTACTACCCTTATATTTGGGAGACTGCCAGTTTTGAAATAGAAATAAATCAGCATTTTGTCATCTCAGCTAGACCAGTCTGAAGCTGTCAGAAGAAAATTCTGAAAATAGAATGTGTCTCTGCATGTAATGAAATTACCTGTTTTTCCCCATTGTGCTCCAGAAATGTGTGTTGTGGACTAAGAACACCTATATGGAGTTGTGAAGATAACTGATTTTCTCATTTGGCCACCAAACTGAAAACCAAAAATATGTTCATCTTGGGTCAGTGTGATTTTTTTTCTTAATTTTTTTCCCTAGCTGGCTGTGTCTTTGTTGTTTGGGGTTTTTTTTGTTGGGTTGGTTTTCTTTTTCTTTTAGTGGGTGTTTTTTTGGTATTTTTTTTTTCCCTAGGTGTAAACTAAGGAGGCAAAAATCCATCCAGTGATTCCCCAAAACTATAGAGCCAGTTTAATGCACTAATGTTTGACTCTTCTGCATATGTAGAAAGAGACCATCTCAAATTTGAGATTTCTTGTCTGTTTTTTTGCTGCTGATTCTTTTTCCCCCTCTGATTTACTGGTTTTCTTCAATTCTCAAAAATGAAAATGTCTTGCAGTATTCTGTCTTCCTTGAATTAAAGTCAATAACCACTTTTTCTGACATCAAAGATCACACTTTAAATCAGATTATTTCATTCAAGTTGCCTCCTATGACCTCTGCAGCTTTTCCACAGTACTTATTGATCACTGTTTAATTCCAGTTTTCTTCCTTGTTGCGCTGAAAGAGATTTCAGTGAATCAGCCCCAATTCAGTGCTTCTCAATAACATATCACTCCCATTTGTGGTGTTTCTTGGGGTGCTTGTTCAGTTAACACAGCATTTGAGCCCTGAAAAACATCATCTTTCAGTAGAAGAATGCTACATGTGAAACTAGCTTCAAAGTTGCCTCTAGAAGACTAAGATCTCTAAATGAATCAATGCCATCATGAAAAATCACAGATATTATGTCTTTAGGGCAGAGATTAAACAGCGGGGTTAAAATTAAGCAATACTTGTGGAGGGATATTCACAAAGCTGAGAAGAGAGACATATGCTGAGAAAGGCTTCTCTGAATCATCAGCAGAGTAGATTATAAACTTTTTGTATGGCAGTATGAAAATGTAACGTGTTAGTTTCTGATGAGCAGCTAAATCAGAAGACACTTGTACTTACTAATTGTTTCTTTTCATCCTCATGAGTAATTCAACTAGATTAAAGGAAAACCCTCAACTTTATAATTTGCTAGTTTAATATACTGCTTTAGTTGGTGAGCTATACTCTTACTGGATAATTTGTAAAATAGCAGTTTGTCAGGCTGATCAAACAGGGCTAATTTTGGACACTTACATTTTCAACTTCACTGGTTTCTATTCCTTGATTGTAAAAATTAGTCTTCCAGTAATGGGCATATTCTGTGCTGTAAATCCTGTAGATGGCAATCTTACACTGGTATAAAAACAAGCGGAAACTACATCTCAATAGCTTCACTCTTTATTAATCAGTGAAGAAAGGCATTAACAGCAATTCAAGATACAGCCTCTGATACTGCTGCAGAGGTAAATATCTATAAACACATCATTAGTAGTAAAATGTAAGCCTGATTGGATCACTGTTGTTTGTTCTTATATGGACTTACTGAGGAATCATGCTTTCTAGATTTTTTCACAGCAATTTTGTGTATCGTTCAACAACAGCCAACTTGCCCAATGTTCTTACCTGGTTTAAACAGGTGCCATTCATTTGAAGGGTTTATAATCATCTAGGGGAGCAGTCACTGCTCCAGTTAAAAGCGTGGCATCCTGTTGGACCAACTCTGACCCTCTCCAGGCAATAAGAGTAAAATTTTTTGTCAGTTTTTTGTATAATTTATGGCTATCTTTTAATCCATTTACTTGCTTTTTCTAAATGTTTTGTTGAATCTTATTTTGCTTGGACAACAGTTTCGTTGGTCCCTTTATATAAAGGTTTCAGTACAGTCAAGTACTTAAGTATCTGCACATGAGTGTCTGGATTTTCATAGCTTCCATTAGACTATTCAGAAATTTAAAGTTGCCTATATCTTTAAGAAACTTTGTTTTAAACCAGATATTTGGGGAAATACTTAGTTCACACAAAAAAAATAAGTGAGTTGGTAACCCAGTCCATGCATTATGTGAGTTAAAAATCCAGTCACAGAGCCTATATAGCAAACATTCAAAGCATTATCCAGGACAGAGGGTTTATGAGCAATCATTATGTAGAAATATATCTGAACAAACCATCTGTTCTGTAACTTCAAATAATGAACAAAGTGGCCAAAGAAGTCAGCACAAAAAAAATTTATAAGCCAGTGATGGCCCTAAATTAGACAAATAGATTATTCACTGTGAAATGCTCATCCAGCTCAACAAGCATAGAACTGAAAGTATATTTATTGAATCCAGGTCTTAAAAAGCTTCATATAAACAGACCACTACAACTCTGTAAGTATTGTAATGTTGCAACTTTATTTGTGTCATAAGTAATAGTGTTCTGGAATAGTGTTTTATTTGGATGCCTAAGTAACAGTCTGCAAATCACATAGTTGAGTGTGAGTATTTAATTTCCTGGCTGTATGGATGATTGTGCACAGAAAATTATAAGCATTAATTTTGAATACAAATTTAAGTTTTTCCTCTGAAAATGTAGCCCATAGAGTATACACACTATGGTGAAACGTGTACTTCAGCTGGGAAACCCCTTTGTCATATGTGACCTTTCGCAAGTATCCCTAGGGTTCTCATTGCAATTTTGTTTGACCTTTTGTTAAAAACCAAGCTCTTCTAGACAACTGATATTTGGCAGAGTGATTACTTAAGAGGGGATTCATTGGAAAAGGTTTTCAAAGGCATCGACAGGAGCCAGGCACTGGATAACCATCAGTAGCACACAGAGCTGTTCTTACGTTGTGACTCAACACACATGATGTACATTACTAAGATTTTTATTGATAGACAAAAGTCAGTTTAATGCTCAGGAAGCTGGCACCTGCCAGCTAAGGTGGATGGATAAGAGAATTGCACACTCCCAGCTGCCCTGCTCAGTCTGCACTGAGACACTTCACAAGTATACATGAAAGAGGGATATACACTGTGTCTTTTTTCATGGCAACATGGATGGCATGCCTTGCTGGAGAAAATGACAGTTTATTCAAGAGATCAACATGGAGAAGAAAAGGAAAGAAGAAGTCCATCTTTTGTTCCCTACTCTGTTACTCGCTGGTACTGCATAGTATATGGAGAAAATTGCATATGCATATGCATTTGGGAAAGGAAGCAGTAAAACAATGCTGTGCTGGTGAGGGTTGCTTTGAAGACTAGTTTTTTTGGTTTGGGGGGGGGGGGTTATTTTGTTTTGAGGTTTTGTGTGTGTGTTTTATTTTTGGTGTTTTGTTTTTTTTTTTTCCTTCTAATGGTAACAACAAAAACGTGCCTAAGACTTCTTCAAAGCTTGTACTTTTGTGACTACAAATCACATACCGACGTAATCCAAATTTGGGTGGGTTTTTTTTGGCACTGTGCATTTCCTCAAAGCAGGCACTTGGAGTTTCTTTCAGTTCACCACCTTCCAGAGGAATTCTCCTACAATGGTGTTGAGTTTCATAATTTTGTATCTCCAGTCACGTCAATGACTTTACATGAGCAGCAACCTGAAGAGAATCTGTTCCTTCCTTTTGTTTTTGTCTGAATACTTTGTTGTGTTTGTGGAAATATGCTATCATTGGAAACACTGGATAACTATAAAGTGATATTTCTGCTCAGGACAATTCTACTTTCCTTCTCTTTCTTGTCCATATTCTGTAGTTTCCTAACTTGCATTGGACTGACTGATTAAAAAAATGAAGCTCCCTGCTAAACAACATTTTTCTGTAAAAAAGTTTCTTCACTGTGGTCTGACTATATGCAGGAGTAGTGCTCTAATGAAGGCAGACCCCATCACAGTGAACAGGAACTGAACAGAACTAGTGGGGAAGAGATCGTTTAAGATGTTTTAATTCCAGGCTCAAGTAAACTTAAAATTGTGGTTAGCTACATTCTGATGAAAACAAAAACATTGCTCATTATGATGATGATGATTATTATTACATTTTGTCTATATATTAAAACTATTCAGTTTTTTTGGATGTTATAGCACTGGTAAGTCTTTAAATGGATTTTGGGACTAATCAGAAAATGTGTATCTTCCCTTCAGCTATAGGTGAACACCAACACTAGCACAGCAATGGTCTCAAATCATCAGCCTCATTTCACTAAGCACCTTTTTTTATGCCTCTCAAACACCATAAACATCAGTGATGTGCAAAGATATAAAGGAAATTAGAGGCTAGCTGATTATAAGGTAAGCTTTTATGTATTTATAATACATTTCAAGGCTAATTTAAATAAGAGAAAATCTTTTCTTTGTCTTTAGTGAATTTTAACTCAGGAAATTTCTCTGAAACTAGGTAAGGATGAGAAATCCATACCTAACAGTCTCTTGAACCTGTGTCTAAATTTTGAAATGACTCTCCTTAGTTTCTTTCTAGAACAATCTGATTAATTTATATCTTAGAGCTGAGCCTCTAATGCAGGGAACAAGTGATCAATTTAGTTTTCTATTTATGGACAGTCCTTTGAGATGAGATAATGCTTTCACACAGATTATCAGTTGTTTTCTGAGTGTTTATTTTTCCCCTACTTGTTTCGTTTTTCCTTGTGAATGGCTTGTTGTGATTATTTGGTAGTCAATATTTAACATGCAAGTCTTGTGGGCTCATTGTGATAAGTTCCACAATGCTGCAACTGTCTCTGTGTTGAATAAACATAGCGTAGGAGAAGAGTCTGAAGATGTCCCTGGGACTGTGAAAACCTCAAGAAGAAACAACAACTTAGAAAAGAGAAAGGGACATTTAGAAAATGTTAAAAATGTTTGGGGTTTTTTTTTTTTTTCTTCACCAGACAAGCCTTGCCTAAAGCATAATTCCTTAAAAACCTGCTGATGTAAGGTTTGTTGGGGGTGTGTGTGTGCAGAGTTCATATATAATTTTTACTGTTATATTCTACACAGTACTTGCTTTGGATGTAGGATAGTCATAAATGTACAGCAGTCAGGTCTTAATCTGGATTATTTAATTTCTGGCATGGGTCTGGCAGTAGCTGTTTAGAACAGTATACCCACAACCTTTCATGAAACTCTGGAGAGCATGCTGAATACTTACAGTGACCATAGCAAGAGTTCAGTGCCCAGTACACGCACAGTATGTACACGCCACATCTGAATAGTTCTCATTCTACACGCCCACAGACACAGGAAAGTCACAATGGATGCCTATATTGTGGTGATCTCAGCTGTGTGACTTTGTCTTACCTGGACCGTTAAAAGAAAGAGTAAGAAGGGCGTAAATATAAATATGCATGAAAATACAATTGACACTTAACAGAATCAATAGAAGTCACAATCTTAAGTGATTCTGGAAAATCTTACCTTTCCTTTGTGCAGCACAAATATTGACTATTATGCCAAATGACAACCATTAAACTGTTTTATTCTTTGCAAAGCTAGGATGGCTTTGATTATTGGTATCATACTTTCAATGAAAACAATACTGAAAGTTTAAAATTAAACATGCCATTCCTAATTTTCTAGAAATGATTGAAGTCTCCTTGTTCTGAAAGAAAAGGTGAATTTCCTTTTCCATGCTCTTCCTCCCCAGAAATTAAGAAATGATCTTTCAATCACTGAGTATTTTCAGCAATAAGCCAATTTGTTAGGTATTGACTCACTCCCAAACCATAGAAATCATTACAGAACACAAGGTGGCTTGAAAGTAGCAAACGGATGTGCTAAAATGATTTTACAACAGTTTTATTGTGTGTATATTGTGACAAGCTGAGAAATAACAGATACCTGCTTGTAGTCATACGCAGCATCCAAATATATCTGAAAAAGAGTGGTTGTTAGAGGTATCTGTGTTTAATTATATTTTTTTTTAAAAAAAGGTCTATTTTAATTGCAGTGTCATTGTTAGATTGTGGGGAAACATCAACTGAAGTAGAATTGTTATATCTGTAAATACAGGATACTTTTTTTTCTTCTTTCAGGAATGCGAAGTATTTAATAAGGGGGAAAGAGGTGAGGAGATATCTTCACTAAATTGTCTACTCATTTCCAGTCTTACTGAATTACCATTTCTTTTCAGACACAGCAGCACCCTACAGAGGCACACTTCTTTTAGGACTGCTAAATAGAACAAACTGCCTTGCCACCCATCATGTGGTGTGCTTTCTGGCAGTGAAATAGAGGAATTACAATGATGACAATTTTTAATTTGGTCAAAATCCAACAGTCTTGGTAAATATGCTTAGTTAAATGAAGCAAAAATATGTGGGTGTGTGGGTTAAGCCATCTTTTTCTGTTTACATGTTACGTACAAGTACAGTGGCAAACTGCAGGCTGGACAAGTGGATGGTGGAGATGTTGTGAGAAGTGTCTGAATGACTGGTCTTAGAGGGTTTTGATTAGAGTCTAGTTAGAGACCTGTAATTAGCAGCAGACCCCAAGGGTCAATACTGTGTCCAGTATAGTTTAACTTATTCATCACTGACTTGGATGAAGAGATAGACTAACTACTGAGCAAATTTGCTGATGATACAAAACTGAGAGGAGTGCAGATAACCCAGACTGCTCTGCTGTTATTCAGAAAGTCCTAGACAGACTGAAGGGATAGGAACCTTTTGAAATTCAGCAAAGGCAAATACATGGTTCTTCATGTGGGAAGAACAATTCCTTGAACCAGTACAGGCTGGGGCCTGATCTGCTTGAAAATAGCTCTGCAGAGAGGGACCTAGGTGTCCTCTTGGACAGCAAGTTTTCCACAAGTCAGCAATATGGCCTTGTGAGCAACCAAAAGGATGTAGGGATAGAATTAGAAGACAGCTAATATAGCTTATGATTTCTAAAGGATATGAAAGTATGTGTTAGATTAAGTTTTGCTGAGTCTCATATTTTGGCTTTCTTCACGTACTTTTGAACACCCTTTCTTTTGAATGTTTGACATTTTGATCAAATGTACAGTTCTGTATACTTTATTGATTTTATCCAAGCCTTTAAAAAGTTAGGTCTCTGTTCAAATACACACTTTTATCGACAACTAATTGAATTTGCAGGATAAGGTTATAGTCATTTAGGATCCATAGATCAGAAATGCCATAGATGGCTTTATTGCTGTATGTGTGGTAGGCTTTATGTGGCTGTGGACTAGATCAGTTACACCCAAGAGTGCTGAAGGAGCTGGTGCAAGAGCTTGCTAAGCCACTATCATATATCAGCAGTCCTGGTTTAGTGGGCAGGTCCCTCAGGATTGGAAGCTGGCCAATGTGACGCCTCTCTATAAAAAGGGAAGAAAGGAAGACCCTGGAAACTACAGGCCTGTCAGTCTGAGGTCAGTGCCAGAGAAGGTCATGGAACAGATGATCCTAAGAGAGATCTTGCAGCACATGCAGGAAAGCAGAGGGATCAGGCCCAGCCAACATGGGTTCATGGAGGGCAGGACCTGCTTGATCAGTCTGATCTCCTTCTATGATAAGGTGACCTGCCTGCTTGATCAGTGAAAGGCTGTGGATATTGTCTATTCGGATTTTAGCAAAGTATTTGACACTGTCTCACACAGTGTTCTTCTGAAGAAACTGACTGATCATGGCCTGGTTAGGAAGATTCTTTGCTGACTGGAAACTGGCTGGATGGCCAAGCCCAAAAGGTAGTGGTAAATGGTATCACATCTAGTTGGCAACTGGTCACTTAGCGGTAACCCTCATGGCTTGGTGTTAGGGCCAGTATTATTTAATACCTTCACTGATGATCTGAATGAGGGGATAGAGTGCACCCTCAGTAAATTTGCAGATGACACTAAGTTGGCTGGGAGTGTTGATCTGCTGCAGGCTAGCGATGCTCTGCAGAGGGATCTGGACAGGTTAGATCAATGGGCTGTGGCCAATGGTATGAGGTTCAACAAGGCAAAGTACTGGATTCTGCATTTGGGCCACAACCCCATGGAATGCTACAGGCTTGAGGAAGAGTGGCCGGAAAACTGCTCAATGGAAAAGGACCTGGATGTGTTGATTGATGAAGCTGAATATGAGCCAGCTTATGCCCAGGCAGCCGAGAAGGCCAATGGCATTCCGGCCTGTATCACTGTGTCCAGGGCAGTGATCGTCACCTTGTACTGTGCACTGGCAAGGCTGCACCTCGAATTCTCTGTTCTGTTCTGGGCCCCTCAGTACAAGAGAGATACTGAGCTGCTGGAAGAGGTCCAGAAAAGGGCATCAAAGTTGATGAAGGGCCAGAAGCACGAGTCTGATGAGGAGTGGCTGAGGGAACTGGGATTGTTTAGTCTGGAGAAGAGAAGGCTCAGGGGGGACCTTGTTGCTTTCTATACAACTACCTGAAAGGAGGTTGTAATGAGGTGGCAGACAGTCTCTTCTCCCAAGTAACAAGCAACAGTACAAAAGGTAATGGTCTCAAGCTGTGCCAGAGAAAGATTAGACTGGATATTAGGAAAATTTTTTTCACAGAGAGGGTGATCAGGGATTGGAACAGCTTACCCAGGGAAGTGCTAGAATTGCCATCTCTGGAAGTGTTCAGAAACCATATAGATGGGGCCCTCAGTGATATGGTCTAGTGGGGATCTTGGCAGTCCTGGGGTAATAGTGGGACTTGATGATTTTAAAGGTCTTTCACACAGAATCAGTTAACTCTGATTCTATGTGAAATATCTCATGGTTTTGCTGCTTTTCAACATTGCTGCCTGCCAATATAGCTTTAGGGTTTTTTAGTTAAAAAATTATAATGAAATGTTTTTATGGGCATGTGAATTTGAATAATACCACTGGTTTTATTTTATTAACTACAATGTGGACTAAAGAACTTGAAGATCATCAAACCATTTAATCACCTGGGGCATGTGTACAAGGATATTCATGCAACCCTAAAATAATGACAATAGATCTGAGCCTTTGTAGACAAAAGCACTGTCATGTCTTCAGAAATATCTTCAGGTATTTAGAATAGTCCATACATTAAAAGTGTATTTTGTCTTAAATAATAAGAGTGAAGTGTGTAATCTCTGAGAATTCCCTACTTTGTGTGGGACTGGTAAGGAATTAGGACCAGTTCTCACATGCTTCATCTTTTTTCATTCTTTGCGTAAATAATTAACATACTGTAGACTAGAGGTCGTAAGATCACAACAAATAGTTCATATAACAATCATAGACTCTTTTCTGCTTCTTGAATTTCTGCAAAGGGATGGCCATTTACTCATGTAGAAATTCACTTAATCTTCTGCACTTTCTGGGTGGTTGTTGTTAATATTACTGACACAGTATATCTCAGAGGGTGAGGGGGTCAAATTCTAGTTCTAATGCTAATACTCCATAAGTTTTGTTATTGAATTTGACATAGTGTTTCAGCAGTTTATTGAAAGTAGGCTTTGTGGTTTACTTGTCATGCATGACATTTGAGTAATATACAGAATCACTTGACATGCTTAATAATAACAGTGCAATACATTTTTTAATGGCCGTTGCTAAAATACGTGTATTTGCAACTTTCACTGGTGCATACTCTATTCTTATCTCCCTGAAATAAAATGCTTTGTTTATTTGCAACACCTGGAGACCTATGAGGAGGATATTGTAAAAGCCCATCTGGGCAAGAGAGCAGTAGAAATATAAAATAAATTATAGTGCTCAAAGGCCATATGCATGAAGTAAAACTGGAGGAGCTTTTGGGTATTTGGCCATATATTTTATAAAGGCAGTTTTTGCCTGCCTTGAAACAATAATGTTGCTAAGTTGGTTTTAAATGATATGTGGTTCAGAAATGTAGCTCCTGACATTTTTCATTTGTTGTTTCACTCAAATGTCTTGTCTGCAGATGGTTTGAGCCTGTTGTTAATGAAAGATAAGCACTGAATCTTAAACTTTTATTGATAACTTTGAATAACATTGGTAGAAATCTACCTACCCCACAAAAAGTCATTTAATATCTTTTCAGTCTCTTGGTCCTCAAGTTTTTAGGGTCAGATCCACACCAGTGTGGTTAATGGCAACTGTCTTCCACAGGTTTTGGTGCCAATAGTGTACCCTTTTGCCTCTCTTCCTTGGCTCTTTGTTTCTAAGGGTCTTGTTCTCATCCCATGCTTGCTTTGTTCAACTGTGTTCTTTGGTCCTCAACTTGATTACAACACTTTTTTTTTTTTCCCCCCAAGAATTCATGTGTAATTCCAAATTGGATAGTTGTTTTTTTTTTCTCCCAAATCCACATGATTCAATCTAGTGAATTTTTATTACATTTTTGCCTAGATTTTAGGATTTTCCCAGGAGTTTGATGATACTGTCTGGGTAATGGAGGCAAATCTTTCTTATAAAGTGGTTTTGGTTTTGGTTGGATTTTTTTTCTAATCCATTTTCATTCTTTTCTTTTCCTGTTTTCCAGTTGGCAAACATTTTAAATCCTGGGTGAATACTGAAAGCAGGCATGATGATCTTGTCTATGTGGTCTTTCAAACATGGAACAAACTCAGAAATTACATTTGCAAGCTCTCTGCTTCTGTGTGGAAAATGTTGCACTTCAACAAAAATCTATAAAGATGTATTGGTGTAAGAAATGAAGGATACTTCAAAACAGCCTAAGCTTTCTCAACACTTGAGTTCAAATAGCCACAGGAATAATTATCCATATACTTGACACAACACTTGAAAGTGTGGTAACTCAGGGAATTATAAACTCTAGAAGAATAAAATGGGCAAAGAAACTTACAGTCAAAAAGAGAGAAGGAAAGAGGAAATTCTTTAAATGCCAAAAAAAAAAAAAAAAAAAAAAAAAAAAGAGAATCCTGTCTAAACCCTGAGATATTCTAATTTCCTGCTTTTAACTACAGCTGTACCTTTCTGCTACACAGAAAAGAGGGTAATTTTTTCTTTGAAAGGAAAGTACTTTAAAAAGTCTCCCACATGAGCTTTACAATTTTATAATCTGCCAAGAATATTTTGCTTCTGTCTGTAATTTTTCAGCTTATTTGAAGCTAGCCTATGTGTTCTTACCAGCATACAGGGTTTGTATTAACAGAAACAGCAGCATTTATAAACAACATTTTATTTATGTTGTAATAAAAGAACACAGAGGTGAAGAAATCTTTTGGGATCATTTTAACGCTTTCAGAGTTGGAGGTTTATTATCTATATACATATATGTAAGTTACAGCTAAGGCCATCCACCACAAAACTAACACAGCCAATAAAGTGTTGTATCAACACACTGAGTTTCTTTAGGTACATAACTTCCCTAATTCCAGTGTCAAAACAAACATTGTCTTCTGGTTTCTGTCCTCCACACAGCCTCATCTCCAGTGCTCCATTCTTGTCATAGCTTCAACACATGCTGAATGTAGATCTGCTGCTTTGGGTATGTTTAAATAAGAATATGCCCGCACTACTATTTGCATAATATTTCAGACTTTCAGAAGGCACAATGTGTAAATTTTCCCTTTGCATATTTTTCCTCTGTTCCTTTAATGGGTGCCCACATTTTGGTGTATTTTTTGTCAAGTTTGTTGTGCTTCTTTCAGTTTCACCATCAGCAGCATCCTAAAAAATAATGGTGGTGTGAATCAGAAACAGGTTGGCTTCCTACACTGGGCTCCTGCAGGCCTTTTGAGCTAGATGGCTGCTGAAAGCTAAGAGCAGTGGTTTTGGGAACTGTATTCCTAATGTGTCTGTCCTAAACTAAGGACTTTGTGTATTACCAGGACAGTAATTCTTTCCTCTGTACTTCTTTGTGTACCACTTGGGTCCAATTTGTATGTTTTTAACTAAGGAGCATGCCCAACATGCAATTCTTGAACATTCAAACAGGTCATCACTGAACAAAACAGCTAAAGGATATGTAAAATATCATGTGTCACTTGTGAAAGTCTACTCTAAGTCCTATTGAATTTAACAAAGGATTTAGTAACTTCTGTTAGTTTTGGACTTTCTACCTTTATATCACTGTTTGGTTAGATTTCTAAGAGCTTTAACAGAAAATAAAAGCCATTTTTTACTACCTTTGTACTTGGTACCTTTGAAAAAGTAAATTTCTGTGATTTCATTGCTATGCTGACTGCACACTTCACTCAGCAAACTAATGCAGATTTCCTTACATTTTTAACTCTTCCCCTACTCAGCACTTCTCCCCCCTCTCAGATGAGTGGGCTCCACAGTCACTGCATTTTTAGGTACATCAAGACCAATGATGTGTTAATACTTACATTGCTAAGAGCTTTAAATGTGTAATTGAGTTGGCTTGGGCACTTTTTGTCATAGCAGTGCTAATCAGTGCAAGCCAGCAATCTAAATATTTTCTTTGCTTTTCAGAAGGCTTTTGCAGTCCAGACTGAGTTCAGTTTGGTTTTGTTTTTCCTTCAGCGATACTGTTCTTAGCTACTTAGCTGATGGCTATTGCAGGTACATCTAGCCAGGCTTCAGCCTCAGCAGAGACTGCAGTGCAAGCAAGACACATTTGGCTATGAATGCTCCATCCCTGGCAGTGTTCAAGGCCAGGCTGGATGCAGACTTGGGTGACATGATTTAATGTGTGGTGTCCCTGCTCATGGCAGGGCGGTTGGAACTAGATGACCTGTTTTCCAACCCTAGCTATTCTATGATTCTATGACTTCAAAATGTTGCTCATGAATTTGGAGTTATATAATTTGACTGCCTTCAGGATTTAAGTGGAAAACCAGTTACTTTAGTTCACTGAAGTCCAAATGCAGCAATCTCTAAACACCATGTATCACTTAGACATTGTTGAAAAATTTTTACTGGCATTTACGATGCTTTTCCACTCATTCAGTAATACTTCTTTTGGAAGGTCATTTGGGTAGAGCCAGAAAGACAACAAACAATGAACAAGATGACATTTATCAGCTTAACTTTTTCTTGAGTACATGCCTGTTCATTTCCTGCCTGCAATCTCTTTGACCTCCTACATTGTCCTACAGCTTTCTGCATATCTACAGAAAGCATCTGTGTGACTCAGTGCCCAATGACAAGGTGTTTGCCAACAACAAAACATGGAACTGAGGAGAGTCAGTCAAATTTGCAAAGTAGATTGACCAGCTAAATTGGGGGGGGGGGGGGGGTGGGGTGAGGAAAGGAAGAAATAGTAAAGGAAGCCC
>JANRGW010048481.1:0-27305 GCA_024733675.1 Psilopsiagon aymara
ATCGCTGGTGGTGTTCAAGGCCGGGTTGGACAGAGCCTTGGGTGGCATGGTTTAGTGTGAGGTGTCCCTGCCCATGGAAGGGGGGTTAGAACTAGATGATCTTAAGGTCCTTTCCAACCCTAACTATTCTATGATTCTATGATTTCCAGAGCATGAACCTAAATGAATGTAACTCCATGTAACTCCATCAGGTGGTGACTGGAAGACCACATGATTTCAGTATATTTTAAGCTTGCTCCATAAAGTCATTCCTCCTCCTCTCCTTCAGAGAAAACCCAGGACTAATGGTCTCTTCCAAGCAGGCTGCATGCAGAGTGTGAGGGTGACCCTCTCTGGGCATGGCTGAGGACCTTAGACTTGTCCTCTTGTGCTCTTGTCACTCAAATAATCCCATGTGGGCTGAAGGCTCAATGTCAAGTTTTCAACTACTTTCATGGGGGATGAGGCCCATAAATCACTACCTTGGAGGTTTGGGAAGGGCTGGAAAAATCAGTCTTTACCTTTACAACTGGCTCATCACCATTCAGCAGATCCAGCCACCACTTCTTGAGATCTCTGGGAACAGGAAGACAATGAATCCCATACTGTTCTGCACAGGCTGCTGGCCACTGGCAGAGAGAGGCACCCCTGGTTTTATCTGTATGGAATTTTGCGGATCAGTCCAACTTTTGGCAGACAAGTATTTGTTATCTTCAGCTGAATTAAATCCAATTTTAAGTGTTGGGGCAAAGCTACTTGAAAAGCTTTGATTTGCAAGATAATCTTTTCCAAATTCTAGAAATGCTGAAAGCTGAAGGTGTGTTTACAGTATGTTATCAGTTACAAGATTGCTTAATGACATGATCCTGTCTCATTCACTTATAAAGTATGCCTTACCCCATGCTTTGTGATCGACTGAGGTACCCATCGTGCATAGTAGGTGCTGCTGTAAATAGTTGTTCCTTCGTAGTTAGCATGTATAAGTGTTTAAGTCTTCAAGACTGAAAAGTCTTCAAGATTGGGAAGTCTGGTTAACTTTGAATCATATTGGTGCAGCACCTAGATGTATGCAGCTGCAAGTAACTGGAGCATTGCAGTCTTTAGAGGCTTGGTAATGAAATCCAGAGTTCACTTGTATAAAGTTTTCATTCTCCCATTCATGAACTTACAGATTTTAAAGCTGCAGGATGGAACTTTGCAAGTGCAGGAATTCCGCACCCCTTCTTGTGTCTCATTTGAGAGCGCCTAATTAAGATGTCACCATGACATTTCAGAAAAGATCCCTAAATAGAAAAGCACTGGAACAGTGGAGAGGTCTCAATTTCCTTGGGTATGACTTCAAACTCTGGAGTTAAAGGACACCAGAAAGAGGGCTTAATGCTATAAATCTTGCAGTATGAAGTGACCCATGACTCACAAAGTGCCCAAGCCCCTAACTGCCAAGAGTAAAACCTTTTAAAATACAGTTCCCTGCTATCACTGGAAACTAACCCACTGGCTTCACACTCAGAAGTCAAATGGCAGGAGAGGATTTACATGTTCCTCTGAACAAAATGTGCCAGGGTAGGAAAACCTGACCTGACGGTTTTGAGACATGCTTGCCATAAATAACCAATTGATTGGCTGACTTGCAAAGCCATTAGCAGGTGTGAGGTGCTTGCTGAGATTCAGACATTGCATAAAATGCTGGAGGTGCCAGCAAAATGGACACAGCAATTGGCTATGCAGTTGTCTTAAAGCAGACCACTCAGGAGGGCTCATGAAAAATGGAGCAGCTTTCACCTGTCTTGTTTGACACCACAGCTCTGTAAGCAGATTGTGCACAGGATCCAGTCTGTCATGGGCAAAGAGCTAAAAAGAGAGAGCTAAAATGACCACCTTGTACTTGAGCAGTAAATCATTTTGCAAAGTAAAATAGTTCCAGTGAAGTTGGAGATCCTGCCTGGACAGTTGAAGACGATGAGTCTTTTCTCCTGTAAATCACCACAGCTGCCAAGTGGCACTGGTAGGTCTGAGCTAAAGGGGCTTTCCACCCCCTGAAAAGTGGCAGCAGCAGTTATAGGAGAAGGAAATGTGATGACTCAGCTCACAGGCTGCCAAGTGAGTGGACCAGAGGTTATGTTTTACTATCTGGGAATGGATCATTTTTGCCTTTCCTTCCATCCCTTGTCCTCTCAAAGAATGCACGTGATACACCCACCTTCACTCTCACTGCTGCAACCTCACTTTCTGGACTTGGGCATTTTGCATTGTCCCACCCTGTTAAGGGAAAAGATAAGAGCAGTGGAACTCCCCTGGAGCACTCCCTATGAAGTCTTTCATTTTGGAGAACAGAGACAGTAGGAAACAGAGTAGACATGATGCTGGTGTATTCCAAACACTCATTTATACCAGAAACACATGCAGAGTGCAACTGAATAGGAATCTGGGTGTAAATGGCTATATAAATAGCAGTGTAATGATGAACCAGAGCCAGCTCCTCAGGGAGGCTGCAGCTTCGGGCCTTAGCTTTGAACAGCCAAAGATGGGGCCTTGTTCCAGTATCAAACATGAGATGAGAAGTGATGTACAGCAGATAAAAGGCAGGTAGGAAAATGTGGGTATGTGAAATTATATTCAATCTGATCCCGCTCAGAGGCTCAAGTTCTTTCCAACATGCTGCTGCTCCAGGAGATAGTGGGGCAGCTCACAAGGACATGGTGGGTGTCTCCTGCATTAGCCAGATTGCCTCCTGTACTGGCTCTTAGAAGAGTGAGAAATGCCTAAGTCCTGGCTCTGCCACCACTCAAAGCCATTGGCACTTCCAGAACCAGAAGATTCCTCTACTATGTAGGACTTGGTTCCCCTTGACAATTTTTCATTTTATAGGTTAGATTCAGCAGCTTTTTTTTCCTCTCTCTCTCTTTTTCCAGGGACTAAGGCCTGCAAGGGAAGAATTAGTTCCAAATAAATGCATTTACACAGTATGCAAACATGCACTGGCTGAGTATTGACATGCTGCTGCCTGTGCAGTTTCCTGGTGGCTCTTAAAACATCAGCAATGGTGAGCATCAGGAGAAGATTCATCTGCTTATAGGAATCTGGCCCTCTTCCTATGAACTACAAGACTGCACAAACATAATTGCACCTAAACTCTCCCTAGCTAATCTCGGGTTTTATTCTATAGTACCCTGCTATCCCAGCAATATCTTTCAAAGAGGCAAAAACATCTTAATCTCCTCATCCAGCTCTAGTACCCCCATTTTAATGCCACAAATATAATTTCATGCAGTGCCATCAGAAGAAGCATCTGCTTGATCAAACCTTCCAGCAGAGCAATCTGCAGGACACTGAGCATCACTGAAGCAAATAGCTCAGCCATGCCCAAGGTTCTGACCCCAGAATTCATGGCATCACTTTAGTTAATGTACTCAGAGCACTGAGAGCTGGCATTGCTGGAGACTGATAGTCGTGACTGCTCCTCACGGTGGCTTGGCCTGTGGTCTCTAAAACTGGAAGCTGAAGTAACAGGCACGAGAGAAAAATAAATCAGCTAAATATTTCCCATGTCTGGAATGTGGGAAGTTGAGGGGTTCCCATGTCACGTGGGGTATCTCTGCTATCAGGCAGTGAAGGGAAAAAGAAGGTCAAAGAATAAGGACCTTGTGTCTGGAAAACACAGAGGAAACTGCTGCCAAATGCTTTGAATTTCTTCTCCCTCTTTTTTTATTTTTTTAGGATGTGTGTTTCAGTGGGGTTTTTTTGGGGGGGTGGGTTTTGTGTTTGTTTGGTTTTGTTGCTCTTTTTTTAACTGAGATTAGCCTTTGGCAAAGGATTAGGAGCAAGAAGCTGTTGGGGTCTTGCTTCTGTTTTGCAGGCAGTAGTTCCTTTGAATTCATGGTCTTTTTGTATAAAAATTAGGGAGACAAAAATGATCATATTTAATAAGAACAGGAGCTCAGCATCTCATTTCTGACAGAGGTCAGTAATAAATGCTTTAGAAGCAAGTACCAGAAAAGGAAGAGCAGTTGTTCCACACCCAGTCACCTTCTAGCCCACCATAGTTTAGGATCTTCAGAAGGCAGATGCTGTACCCATGGCAGCTTCTTCTGCAGTCAACAGGCACTGTCTGTGCTGTTATCCATGAGTATGTTTAATCCTGGTTCTTTGAAAGCTTTAGCCACCACCACATCACCAGCAAGGTGCCTTGCAGTGCCATGAAGCCTGTTAGAAAAGTAGTTCCTTTTGCTTCCTTTAACCTTGCTCTTGAGCAATTTTTTTAGGCATCATCTAGTCCTGGTTTTATGGGATAAAGTGAATAACAGCTCCATGCTCATTTCATAACTACCGAGGGCTCAGTCCATGTCCCCTCCTTTCTAGGTTCTTTCCAACAAGTGTCTTCTTGTTTTTGAACTGCCTTTTTTTTTTTAAACCTAACATTATATTTTATACAAATATTTTGCTACAGGAGGGAAAGTACTTGATTTTGGAAGTGTCATTTTAATACAGACAGCACAAATGTTTATAAATACATACCTGCACACAGACAGGGTGCTTGTCAAAACACATTCAAAGGATACCTAGGTTCTTTCATGTATTACATATTCAGAGTGAAAATAACCAGCTATATTTAACCCAGATCCAAGCCCAGACTAAATTATTTTAAAGGTCAATTAAGGAACAGAAAATCTCACTAGCTAAGAGATAAAAAGCTCCCATTCATCTGCAATTCCAAGAGCTTTAACAGGACTAACACACAGAACGAGAAAGCGCAATTAAGTACAATTTCATATAAAAATCACTGACAACTCCAACTTTCTATACCTGCCAAGACCTGAATTGAGATGACTGCATTTGGCCTACAGCAGTTGATGGAAACTCCATCATTCACTGCGCTGATGTAGTTGTTTGGAAACCAGAGGCTCTTGGCAGGGAAAATACATTTCAGCTTCTGTTGAATGACTGCACATATGAAGAGCAGAAAATGAGATAGACCCATAGCCTGTGCTCAACTTTGGATTATGTTTTGGCTGGTGCTTAAAGTTCAGGTCTGAGGCCAAGGGAAGGCTAGAATTTAGCTTGCAACATAATCCTGAAATCATATGGACTCTTCTTCTCAGGTATTTGACTCAGTGGCAGAGACCTGGGGTATTTTCTCCCTTGTGATTGCAAATCCGTCAGTTTGGCAGGTGCTGTTGTGCTTGCTGCATTCCTGGTTTTGACTGAGTCAGTTCTGGAAAACTCTTATTTGACCGCAACTGCAAAAGAAAGAGCAAAGAAAAGCCAAGACAAAACCCACAAATCAAATCTGTAGGATGGGTTTGAACCATAGTTCAGTTTGCTACCCCAACAGCCTGCATGATCTCAGCTCAGAGATCCCGGTGCAGCCCCACAACAGCCACAAACAGCCAAAGGAAGCACTTGCAGAGCTGAGACCCCAATGCAATCACCCAACCTGAGCCAGGCAGGCAATAGCAGTCCAACTGGGAGAGCAATGAATGCAGCAAGCCAAATCCCTGAAGAACCACCAGGATTTGTTCTCTCTGGCTGCTTGGAAAAGCTATTTCCAGAACTTAACTCAACACCTTCCTTCAACCTCAGAACAACTCCTTGGGTAAACATAATCACCTTCCAGGTTTGGGCCTTACACAGAAAGAGATCAGTCCACATAGAAATGATATTTAGCACAGGTCACAGCTTAAAATGCCATCAAAAATATCTGTAAGGGCATTCATGTTTCAGCTTTGCCAACAGCCCTAAGGTGAGGACACCTCAGTGTGTCTGCTCAAGGTGTGGATTTGTGATGTGCACCAGAACATTTGAGTAATAAACAGAAATGACAGCCCAGCTCTGTTTCTTGTGTAGTCTGCAATTCCTTGACGTGTCTGACACACTGGGAGCCCGTTTGAAAAGCCATGATGGAAAACTTGGAAAGCAAATGGAAGTGAAGAAAAGCCTTTGGTGTAATTTTACAGCGTGTGAAAGACTTAAAGCAAAAAACACAACCAGATGCCACAAGGAAACTACTTTCAATTAGTTCTGCTTTGTGTTATACCTACTGATGAAAAATAAAAACAAATTCATTCTGTCAACAGCTCTATCTATAGCATAATCCTTAAATGAACTCATCCGTCAAACTGGTCTCCTCTGGCAAAACATATTACAGTCCCTGTTTCTCAGCTGTGTGAATCAATCATCTGTTTCCCAAAGCCATTGGTCAACATCTTAGGAACCCAATATATTTTCATTGCGCTAAACAAGCCAGTTGCAAGGCACAAGCTTCACGACACCACCTATGCACCAAGTGCTCACCTATTAGCAAACTCTGCAACTCCAGGGGAGCTATTACCCCCATCAAGGTTACATTTTAAATGCACCTGCGCTGGAATCAAAGCAAACCTCCATCTTCTTGCCCCAGTGGTGTATATGGGATGTGCTGCAGCTCATGGCTGGACAAAGAAAGAGCACCAAAGCAAAAACCAGATTTTTTTCTAGGCACACAGTTCAGAAAGTGGTGTCTGAACTAGACAATACAGAGGAATATATGTGCAAGTTTAAGACAATGCTAATGGTTCACACTGACGTTGCAGCAGAAGCACCCCACCACACATCACAGACATTGCTGGTAGTATTCCATAGCATTTGCAATAGTTCTCAGTGAGGTACATTCCCCATCCTTGATGCAAGAGAACTTTGAAGAGGAGTCGCTTCCAGGGCTCTGAAGGCTGCTGCAACCTAGAAGCACACTCAAAGGGATCCTGTGAGAGACCTACTCTCATTCCCATGTTATTTATAGGAATATACAGGCACAGCCATATTCCATTCTGAACGCACAAAGGGATGTAGGCATGCAAGTTTCCAAGGGTTTTGGTGCCTAACCTCCCATGCCAGACCCAGAGGTGAAACTGGCCACACTGAGATGAAATGTGCTGTGCTCTGCATGAGCCATATCAGGACAGAATAGGCAGAGAGCAACTTTAGTCGCAGTTGCCAAAGGCTGAAACATGCCTGAAAGTCACCCTTGAAAAACTGTTTCTCACTGAGACTTACTCATGTTGCGAACAGACACTTATGCAGATGGTGCGTCCGGCTTCACAATATTGGGTGATAGAAAAAAACCTCTTAAAACAACTGAGAGCATAATACAGACCTGAGTGTTTCTTGCAGATATATCAGCTTAAACAGGCAAACTGCACAGTGGTTTTACATTAGGCCACCTCATGAAACATTTTTACTTAGTTGTTCTTTAATAAAATGAAAACTTTCATGAAATTTATGGGGAATCCCTCAAAACAATTTGGCACAGTGTAGACATCTAAGGATTTTTGAGCAAAGCAGACATATCAAGGACATCTTGGTCTTAGTGTCCCATCAGTGGTACCAGCTACTCTCAGCATTGCAGAAGCAGCAATATCTAACTGACAGTGTACTGGTTCAAGATAAACTTCCATCATCTCCCATGGATTTCAGTTGTGTGGGATATTTGGGAAATTTTGCTTCTGGGTTTGAAATTTTTAAATGCAATTCTTTACAAAAATCCAAATCTTTCAGAAGGATCTAGGTAACATTTTCCCAAGTCCTGGGGTGCAAGCAGAACAGCATAGAACTCTTCCCACCAACAAGCAGATCTTGCAGAGCTCTGTTACAGATGAGCTTGGGTCAGCACGGAAAGTGCACAGACAAGTACCTCTGAAAACACTGCAGGAGCTGACCAAGTTATGAGGCTTGGAAAAAGGAAAAAGGAAGAAAAGAGAAAACCCCAAAGATTTTATTCACATATTTAACAACATCAGCACTTACTGAAAGGCTGGGCTATCAGCAGGTTGGAGAAAAGCAAGGTATATCCACAATGTGGCAACCTCTTCCAGGATGAAGACTGACCATGGCCAAACCCAAGAGAATGCGTGATCCCCTCAATAGGCATCATGTCTCCACTGCAGCGGAACACCGAAGTGACTGGCTGGTGCACACAGATATCAATAAATCCCACTGTATAAAGTGGCAGAGGCAACATGACTCATGACACACCATGTCTGGTGTGGATTTTGGCAGCTCAGGTATTTCTGCCTAGGGCTGTCAGGCCTGGCCAGTCTCAGCACTGGGCCTGGCAGCTGGAGGAGGAGGAAGGGATGAATTCATCAGGGCTGAAACCAAAGTCAGACTTCCCTGAGGAACAAAGCCGCAGCTCCAGGACACACATACACCAGAGGAATCTTGGAGCAGGCAGGTGCCTGGTCTGCATCCACGCACAGGGACGGATGGAGAAGTCTGTCAATGAAAGATCTCTGGTACGAATACCCCTGGTAGGAATGAAAAGTTGCCGGTGGGGCTGGCCAAAAAACAAAGTAAACGAGACATGTATCACTGGAGAGTCAAATAACGCACATGTGGCAGAAAAAGCCAAGCTTGAGGAACGAAACACCACTGCTCACAGACAGTGGCTGCCAAGGGCATGGAAAGTCAACGAGTGTTCATATTCTTTAAACCCAAAACCCACCATCCCAAGTCCCATGGCATCACCATGGAGAAGCAGCCTCAGTGTCTTTCCTCTGTCAAAGGACACACACACCCCTCCTTGCAAGGAGCAGAAGGGATGCCCTTAGCTCTGCCCAGGAGCTCACTCCCCTCTTCACTGAAGGATCTGATGTAGTTTCCTTCCCTACACGGTGGGCTGAGGCCATCCGCCTCTCTTGCCCCCACTGCGTCATCATTCAAAAGCTCATCTGTAAGTGAAGCTCAAGGACCCACTTAGGGCACCACCAAACCCAAGTCTGTGAGTCAGCCCCATGCCCTGCTTGTGAGCTGGTCTTACACACCAGGAGGCTTTTCACAACAATGCATTGAGCACACCTTCGCTGTGCTTTGTGTCCCGAGTTTGCAATCAAAAGAAAAGCAATTTCACGTTTGAAAGATTAAACTCTATCTGCTGGCACAACTTTAGAACCTAAAACCTCTGTATCTGAGTGTGAGGCATTGCTAACTCATACCAAAGCAGTGAAACTGGCAATATGGCACAATTCTGCTGCCTGGGATTCTGGAGTCATATTTTGGCACAGGTATGGGATCACTTAAAAAATCTGTATTGGTGCCATTAGAGAAAGCATGAAGCAGATATTTGAATTCTGATGGAGATAAAAACATAATCTGTTCCATTCAAAGAAAGGTGAAAAACATGCTAAGTGTTCATAGCATTTTCAGAAAGAAAAAAGTCATTATGTAGACAAGGCAGACACTAGAACTAATATCAAAACCGGTCCCTGTTGGTCACCTCCCAAAATCTCTAGGGGAAGACAGCAGACACCCAGGGGCAGATGTGGGCCTGGCTGCAGGCACAGGGCTGCTTTGGGCTTTTCCCATTGTGATGCTGCTGGGGACCAAGGCAATGTTTTCCTACCTTAAAACAACCTTTTTCTTGCTGAGGGGTTTTTGGCACAACCAAAGCGGTGACTGGAAGGAAAATGCGCAATCCTCAGAAACAGCTCAGATAAACAAGAGGGCAGCCACTAAATTGGAACTGCATTCCAGGCCAGGAGCAGAGCTCCAGGGGTGTCTAAGGCACAGCAAACCCAGCCCAAGCCAAGGGCAGGCTTCAGTGTGGGCTGGGGTTGCCCATGGGGGCATCACTGGGCATGATCAGTGCCCCAAGCAATTTTCTCCTGCTCCTCTCACAAAGCATCATGAACAGAACTCATCCTGGAAAGCTGAGGGGGCCCATGCTGCAGACCCTTTGCCCTCAGCATCGGGACAGTCGTGCTCCCTGTCCCTGCATCCCGCTGTCTCTGGTGAGCTGCCCGGAACACTTGTGCCCTTCACATCCCTGGATGGCGGCCACCGCCCGGGGCTGAGACAAGCTATAAATATTCCTCCCAGCCTTCCCTCATCACTCAAGCCCCTGGCACCCGGCAGTGGCCGCAGCCACAGTGGATCAACCGAGCACCACCTGCTTCCCCCTCCCAGCAGGATGCCCGCAGATGCTCAAAGCCCCGGGGGCGAGGGGACATCCCAGCAGTGCTCCCGGAGGCACCGCAGATTAGCGGCTCTGGTTTACAGCTGATCCTCTCCCACCCGCTCCAACTTCAGTTAACTTACAAGAATTCAAGACAACTTGGCAGGACAGGCAGGATCTATATATAAATCCCAGTGGCCATTTTGTCAAGCAAACCCCAACAAGCAAATGGCCCCTGTACCTGGAATGCGGGTATAGGCAAGTGACAGGTCAGCAAAGCAGCTGCCCTCTTTCCTTGCAGCACAATGGGGATAGCAGAGATGCCATCAGCACTATTTTTTTCCTACTTTGCTGTGCACTGAAAAATTTATTCTAGGAGCCTTATGGAGCAAGGGAGTAAAAATAGATATGCAGGTTCAGCAAATGGCTCCACTCCTTGCATTTCAGCCTTTATTTACAGAGAAGAGAAGCAAAAGTGTTGTGCTACCCTATTAAACTCTGTGTGTTTGCTCAGCAGCTCTTGATAACAACACTTGCTGCTTTCATCAACCTGGACATTTTTGCAGTTCCAGTTAAACCAGAAAACATGAGTCTTTAAACAGATCAGCCTGGCTGCAAAGTGTCAAAATGTTTGCTGCTGTGGCCCTAGCTGAAGCTAAGTTTTACTTATCACTATTTACTTATCACCTAATGTTAACCACACGGTAAGGGAAGTTAGAAGTAAGGTTTACTTTGCTCCAAGACCTCTTACGTGGGGGCAAGCAGCCTGCAGAGCATCCTGGGCAATGGGCCTATTCTCTCACACTCTCACCACCCCAATCCGGAGCCCCATGCATGTCCCCACGCCAAGGCCAGGTGAGATGCAGCTCCCACAGCCACCCTCTGCATTTTAGCTCAGTAATGCTGTGGACACCAAAGCATCTGGAGCTGCTGGGAAGCAGCACCAACCGCTGCAGCTGCTGTGCTCAACAACGCACTGTCACAGGGGGCTGAGGTGGGCAACTGTGCCTGATCCCCAGAAAATGACAATGGTCAAATAATTCCGGTGGTAACACTGGTGGAGCTGTTCTGGCAAAGCAGCCTGGGAGGTGCCACGCTGGTGCTGGGAGGATCTCCAACCTGCTCAGCCATCCCCTGGGGCTCTTCTAGACCCTCGGGGACAGGCAGGCACGTTTCTGGCCAGCTCAGAAGGGGCTGAGTGACAGGCTTCAACCGTGGGCTTCGACCTTGGGCTCTCCTCTGCTTTTCTGGAAGGCAAAGGATGAGGCTCCAACAGGACCATCTCAGGCAGCGAGGGCAGACCAGGCAACCATCACAGGTAGCTCGAACAAAGAAGATGGCAGAGCAGCGAGGCTGATGTCCCCACCCCAGCCCTGCAGACTTCTTGCACAGCAGGGATGGTGCAATGTGCTTTTGAACTCTGCTCCAGGCTGGCAAAACAGCACAGTTTCAAGAGAGAACCCAACAAATCCTTCCTGTCCCCTTACTCCCTCCTCCCCTTCCCTCTTGGCCACCTTCCTCCTGCCCTGGGGGGACAGCACAACCAGGGAATCCCTTTACCTTGGTGATCTGGCTTCTCTGCAGCTGGAGCAACCTACAGTGGTCCTGCAGCTGCTCCAGGACCAGCCTGGCTGTGTCAGAGCCCAGCCTCAGCAAAAAGAGTCCCTCTTGAGGGGTTAAGATACAGGCTCCATTGAAAGCCTCTGGCGCTTATGCTTCTCACACAGCAGAAGGACAACAGCAGAAAAGGGGATTGACCCTCAGGCACCCATAGCACCCATTCATGCCTTTTGTTATCACTCAAAGCCCCTGAGCTGGCACAGGACAACAAAGAGCTTTAAATTCACCAAATTACCAACAAAACCTCACCTGTTTTTACAAGCAACATCCATCAGATTCAGCTTTTTAGACCTCTTCACTCAAGTGTGTTCCCTCTGCAGCACAGGACATCAATACTCAACTTCCCAAGAGCTTATTTAACATCAAGCTGTAGGGACCAAGGGACAACAAGGAATTTTAATAGAAGGCAAATTAAGCACTTTATAAGTCACTCCCAAGTTAATTGGTATGGCCAAGGCTGCTCTGGTATCCCTGTGCTCTGGAAAGATCCCTAAAGCAAACACCTTCAAAGAACCAATGCAACTCTTCCTGAAGTCAGGAGAGGCAAACCTGGCATGTCAAAGCTGGGGCTAAAACGTGCACAAAACCCTCAGAATCACCATTCAAGAGACTGGTTCCACAGTCCCCCAAATCCCAGGTGCTGGAGCCTAACACTGAGCTATCAAAGCACAAATGTACATGGAGTTTCTTTATGCCTGGCAAAGCGCTGTGCTCAGCATCGCATTTTTGAAAGACTCCATTTCTCAGCATTAATGTTCATTCAAAGCAAGAAATCCCACTCAGTCTCTCCTGGGACCTCTAAAGCCCTCATGTTTGTATTCCATCCCTGCAGAGTGGGAATGGGTAGTGGGGAAATGCTCAAACCAAATATTTCCCCCACTGCAGCATGCTGGAGAACGTGCTGTGACACCTCCGCTCAAAGGGAAAGGCCTTGTTTAGACAAGACATGGCAAACACAAGGCCCCTGCTCTGGCGGAAGAGCTTCAGTGGCTGGAAGAAGGTCAAATAGTGACTTTCAGAATTCGGGGAAGGAGGGAAATCTGTCCATGGTTTCCATGTCATTCCAGCCTGAGGCTTTGCATCCCCTGGGGAAATATTCCTTGGCTTCTGACCCACCAAACTGAACTGTCAGATTAAGGAACGTCAAGATGGACATCTTCAACTAACATTTGGCAGCCAGGCCAAGACAATGTCTCTCCACCATCATTCGAGTAATCTCCCCTTGGAAAAGCACCAAACGTTCCCTTTGCTCAGATGGGTCCAGAAGAAGCAACTTGTAAACAGCAGCAGAAACTGTGCCAGCAAATACCAAAAGTACCATTTCAACAAGCATTCTAGAGCATCAAAAACGACCATACCCACACAGCTCCCTGCCAGGGAGCATGACAGTCCTCATGGGGCACACCTCATTGTGCAATGCTGCCCCTGAGACACAGACCTTTCTCCCTAATCCCATCTGGTGACCATGTTGTGCAAGAGGCCTGGTTGCCCTTGACAGTATCATTGCTTGTGTAACAGCGGAGGCTGTTCTTGCTCATCCCTACCTCGAACCCTTTCTGACCCTTGGGAAAGGACATGCTGCAGTAACAGTCAGCAACCACAGAGTGCCATGGGAATGACTCCCTTTGCCCTCCGCCAGCCTCACTGTCCACCAAATCCTCAGCAGCCCGTTTTCCTGTGACAGCTTGTGGGAAACTACCAAATGATATAATGGAAGAGCTTTTAGCTCTTCACCTTTTCTTACTACTGGGCCTGGCAAGTCAGTCTGCAAGTTGGACCCTGCTGTGCTGCACAGCACCTGAGAAGAGCACACATCCAGGAGCAATAAAAGGACCAGTGTTCTGAAGATGCAGCAGTGCTTGGGGCATAAATTCCACATATCACCTTCAAGAGAAATGTGCCTGGTGACCCAGTACTCAGTCACGTAGGCAACATCAAAAGGGCAATGAAGGCTGTAACTCCCCTCTGGAGCCCGGGCAGTGGAAAGGACTATGGAAGTGCTGTCTCAGATGCTTTCTAGTGACCTTAGCTCTTGCTCTTTGAGCAAACTTGCCTCCAGACATACCTTCCATCTACATCTCTGAGCCACCATGTGACTTTGCCTATAGCTCTCTGCACCCCTGAACTCCAAGCCCTGAAGCACCCAGCCAGTGAGGTAATGGAAATTCCTCTGCTGCCCTGCCCAAAGCTCAGGGTGAGGAGCCCTCCTATGACCATGCAATGACTGGCAATTAAAACAGAAGGTCAGTGTTGTTTCACAAGTTTACCCCAACACCATACACGCACGAGTTAACAGGCAGCCCCCTTGGCACAGCTTCTGCCCAGACTCTGTGTCTGCATCTGGTACCCACCAACATGAAGCTGACTCTGTTTCACTTCTCGGGCTCTTCAAAGCTTAGGTCTGAAGGATCAAATACCGATTTGTGTATTTGGAGAAATAAGCGAGCTGTAGGCAATTCAAAGCATGCATCATCTCTCTCTTTAACAGGCATGGAAGTTGTTCATCAAACTCCCGCAGCAAAAATTTGAGCACACATCTCACGAACTACCCCCAGTGCCAGACCTGTAAGGAGCCATAAAACACAAAGGCCACTTAAAACTCTTCCTGCAGGAGATTCACAGCCTTGAGCTGTGAACCCAGCTGGGGAAATGCTACACTAAAGCCCTGCTTCCGGTGTGACATACAAAATGAAACAGCAGAGCAGGCCCGGAGGAGGTAAAAATAAAGCCTGAGATTTTCAAAGCCCTCAACTCCAGCCCTATGGGTTCTGTGCTGTCTTAACCACATCCCAAATCTCTTCTCCATCCTTGTGTGTAAATCCCATTATCACATAGAGCTACCCGGGAGGATGGAGAGACCAGGATCCCAGGAACACCATCCTGCTCCAGTCAATGGAGCAGCAAGATCAGGCTTCTGAAAGGCAACAGCCCATAACTACACCCTCAGCTTCCAGGGCTCATTAACCCTCCTCTGGCCAGATCCTTCATTTGCTACATGGTGCATGGAGCAGTAAGTCCCACCCTTAGTCTCCAGGAAAGTAGCCCTGCAAGCCAGGCTGCTCTGCCACCGTGCCAACCACCCCTGTTCATCCTATGTACCTAGTGCCTTCATTGCATCATGCCAGAGAATAGAAATGTAAGTCAGATGGTGAAGGCATTAATGGCAGCACTGTAAAAGCTCAACAATGCAAACCTTCCCAAAACGAACTGTCTTGACCTGACCTTCTCTGGGCTGACAATAAAAGTGTGACATCATGTGTAAATGAGCTTTAAATTTAAACCAGGTGCAGAGAGCTGCCTGGCTGCTGTAGAAACCACCACCACGCAAACAACAAGGCTGGAGAGGCAAGGGAAATGCCAAGCATGGGCAGGGCCCACTCAGCAACAAGACCAGGTACAAGCAGCTGGTGCGGTGTAAGATCAAACTCTGCATTGCACTTGGGGTTTGTGTTGTTTGGTGCCAGCTCCAGTTGGGACAAACATTCTTAAGTGAACACAAATTTGCTGATGCTCCTTTCCATGTGGGTGAGTGTTCAGACAGCTCTGGAATTGAGCCAGCAGCACAGTAATGAGGGTTTTGGGGTTTTTTCCATTTTTTGCTTCTATTCAGGACTCTCCTAGACCTTTCAAAGCACTTGGAGCCGCACTCACATCTATTAGAAAGCACCAGGATTTATGGCCAGATGGCAGGTCCCTGCTCCAGAGCCCTCCCAGGGCAGCCATTACCCCGCTTGCTACTTCTGCATACCAAAGCCATCTGCTTTCCCTTCTGACCCTCACCTGGCCGCATGAGGCTGCCCCTCCCAAATGGTTTCCAGGAGTTTGCCACCCTGCTTGATGTGCCAGGCCAGCCTGGTACCCACCTCAAAGCAGCACCATCCCGAGGCCACACGCTGCACAGCCACAGCCACCCACATCTCTTCTGCTGCCTCTTGTTTCACAGAGAGAAGCAGAACAGCACAGGACAGGCAGGCTTGCTGTTGATGAAGCCAATACCTGAAAGGACATCAACTGCAGTTCTCAATGGACAAGTTATTTTCGGCATCCTTTCTTAGAGAGCAGGCCCCATTGTAAAACTGGGCACTGAAAGCAGACAGGTTTGGGAGAAGCAATTTGTAACGGCTCACCAGACCATATCTCACATCCATTTCAAGCTGGGTTCTGCAAGAGCAGAGCAGGGGTCACAAAACCACACTGATGAAGGAAAACACATGTAAGTGCACAGCTATTCTACTGCCACCGAAATAGGTGCGATTTTTAGGAATTACACCCTTCGCTGTCAAAGCCATGCTACAGCCCGAGCTGGGGCTAGCAGCATGACCGCCACAAGCCCAGAGCCAGCTGCAAAGTCGGCAGTCCCGTTTCTTCCACTGAGCAGGCACGTTACACACAATGCAAAGAAGACAATCCCATGAGTTACACAAGTACTGGTCTTTATTTTCTAGGGTCTTTGGATCATGCCTTGGCTGTCCCACAGCAAATCTGAAGGAGGGTGAACTTGAAAGAGGACATCTGTTGTACAACACACAGGTTTGACATGAGTTAAGCAATTTCTACATTCATCAAGTTATTAATTTAATAATCCCAATTCCACATGAAGTGTGGTTGGATGATCACTACTGAAACACAAATTCCAAAACCACCACCACGAACTGTAGAAATCAGGCAGCACTTTCGTAATACTGAAAATCTCTCCCACTGGCAGGCATTAGGGAAGTAGCAGTAAACATATCCAGAGGCTTCTCAGTGGGCAGAGCAACTGCAACTAACACTTTCAACATGTAAGTCAACTGAAAACCAACAATTTCAGGTAACGTGTTAAATGAGATATAATCAGAAAGGAAGTCTACAACAAGCAATGATATTTCTATCCAGAACAGCAAGACTTCTGCCTTCACTCACGTATCAGGTGCAATGCTGAATGTGTATCGGCTGACGCTAACAAAAACGTTCCATATTCGTCACAAATAATCCTCAAAATTAATGTTAGGAATTAATTTTATATGAGACTTGCCACACTGGGTCAGGCAAAATATCCACCTAGGTCCATAACCCTGCTCCACTCCTGTCCAAAGGAGATGCCCATGGAGCCTCAGAACACGCAAGCATGGACTGATAGCTCCCATGTGACCACCACAGACTAAAGCTGTAGGAGCATCGACTTCCGGATCCACACCAAAATGATACTTTGTGCAGCACAAAAAAGACAGTAATAAAGTTGAATCCCATATTCTCTCTCATGCAAACAATGCACTTGTGAGATGAGCTGCTCAAGGATTTAACATTTGCCACAGCAGCTCAATCAGATAGATCCCACTGCATCATCATGGTTTCATGCTTATTAAGATCGCAAGGGTTGGAAATACATCAGCTTGAGTATATTACACAGCATATACAACTTAAAAACTCCAAATCAACAGCCTTCCCATGTTACAAAAGTTAAGCTATCTCCACATTTCAAATAGAGAAATTCTTACAAAAATAGCTAACTTGGGCACACTGAAAAGGTCCGCCCATGGCCAGCACTGGCCTTCAGTTCTGAGCTGTGGTAGCATCAGGTGCAAGCTGAGCCTGCGGAGCATGGATGAAGCGGTGCAGATCCACACCCTCACACCCAGGCTGTGCTCCCAAGTGATAACTTGAACTGTTCAGCTAATGGCACATTCCTGCCTAGTGTCATTAACTGGTGTTAATAAAAAATGAAGGGGAAGGTGAAAGGAGGGACAGAGAGATGATGGGACAGTTTCACAGCGTCTCAATTTTCACTATACAGGGACACACAAGAGAATTTTAAACATACTTATTGTCATGAAAAGCAATATATTAAGATACAAGCTGCTCAGAAACATGGAAATAAAACACGAGCATCTGCCACAAAACAAAGAGGTGCAGAGTGCTTTTGTTTTGCAGTACTGGTTCCTACAATGCTGTTTACAAAAGCCACTCTCCAACACCCAGCTTACCACAGTCCATCTGAAATCTGACCATCCTTCAATAGACCAGGAATGAAATAGGAGAAAGAGAGAAAACAAACCAAAGGCAACCAATTCATTTCCCATCATTGTTGTTGTTGGTCAGCTGGGGAAAGGCAACCTTCTTTCCCAGTGAGTTCAGAAAAACGGTGGGCCCCTTCATCCATTCCTGTCAAGTCTTCAGCAAAGAAGGTCAGAAAATGCTAACTACAGCTAACGAAGCAGAACCACTGAAATTTATAAACCTGAAAATTCAGAAGGAAAAAAACCCCAGCCCTGTACACAAGCATAAATAAAAATCTGTTTATCAGCATTTGAGTAAGCACAGAGTTCCAGACTGGAAGTCCGTTTTGCTCAAAAAAAAATGCATGCAAGTGCACAACTGTAGTGAAACCCTTATGCAGGCACAACAAATAGAACAATCTCCTGTGGGGCATGCGAAGGACAAACCCAAAGTCCTTCCTCTGCTTTTTCACTGTGGAAAGCACTTATATGTTTTTTTTTTAAGTTTGGAAATAGCTGCTCTTTTTCTTTCTCTCGCTCTCCATATTTTAAGTTACGTATCATAGAAACTTAAAAATAGCTGTATTTCTAACTCTTTTTCAGTTACATTCTGTAATCCCTGTGCTGCGATCCTTTCTGCTTGGCAGCCAAAATGTAATCATAGAGCTCCAGCAGAGGTGTGAATTGCTTCCATTCATTCTCACCAAGTATTAACTTCACACACTGGTATTCATCATTCCAAAGTCTACCTACTAAGACAATTAGGTAATAGCCAGGTTAGTTATGATAATACTCGGGGATTAAAAACAATGGTGCCGTGATTTCCATAGCATTGCAGGAATCAACTGTAAAATTAACACTATTTCATGTATTTTTTCAGTCACAATTTTTAAGACAATGCACACAAAGCCAACAGCTTGTGTATGAACATAGCATCACAGTGTACAAACAAAGCATCACAGAGCACAGCAAGATTCACCTTTTTCAGGGGGAGGAAAGAGAAAAAACTTAGCAAAGCTTTGCCAACATTCTGTACCTTCACAGAAGTCTTGCTGGTTGGAATATAAAATAAAGCGACTGCAGTGATGTCCTACAAGTTTTATTTACTCAACAGTATGCTACAAGAGCATATATTAAATGAGAAACAACTTCCATGAAATGTCTAATAAATATTTCTCCTAAATTCTAGTGTCTGGAAAGAAAACAGAAGAAAACCCAGAACACTCTGCAGTTCATTCACATGAATGTAGGGTCTCCAGGTTTCTTAAAATGTCTTGGTTCAGTCAGACAGAAAATCACTTCCTGATGTACAGCTGTCATTGTTTTCTCAAGGTGCATTTTTATAAGGTATATATTTAGCTTTTTGCACTACTGCCAAGAGATACCAAGTGACCAAATCCCTACAGTGTAACGAAACCTGTGAAACACAGCTATTAGAGGGTAACCACAGGCAGGAAGGCAACTACATCTGGTTATCAAGAGTTAAACAACCTGGGAGAGCTGCAAGAGTACAGGCAAGATGGGGAGGGAGCCTCAACCACTAATACTTCCACAATGCTGAGAAAGTCTGCTCGATCCTTTTATCAAAGGAGGCAAGAGACCTCTCCAGTTAGAGGCACCCCTTATGTGCACATACACACTCCAACCTGCTGAAGCAAAACTGCTGGACAAAGCATGATGCTTTGTGCTACCTAATGGCTGCTGCTGCTGCTGCTGCTGAGAAAGGTAATCCCAGTCCTAGCACCCTCGTCTCACTTTTCTTGTCCCCTGAGTTCACTCAGTTCATTTTTTTGGCCAGTAACATGTCATATCTTGTAGTCATGTGGGTTTCTGTAAGTAAAACACGCTTGTCAGAAGCCACTGCCAGTGCCACAGAAGAAGTTGTGAACTTCTGGCCAAGATTGGACATGCTGTTTCTGGTACTGACAAGCTATTAGATGGCTCATCTTGTGTCCTGGAACCTCTGCTAGATAAAAGTAACTGCAGCCTTTTCCAGGGACCTTTTTCTTTGGGATCCTACCAAAACATCTATTAGTTCCTCAGCCTGACCACATGTCAAAATGTCTATTTCTATATTAAACTCCTGTGTAGGATGTTCCCCAAGTAAAAAGGATTCCTGAAGCCATACCAAGCTGCATCATCTGGGTGCCTTCAGGCCATCTATCAAAACCAAGAAGTATTTCATAGATCACTAGAGAACCGAGTGACCTGTTGGCATGAGAAATCCTAGTCTGGCAGCTCAGAAACAGAGGAGGCAATTCCAACTCCGCTATTTGCTGTTCCTCCCTATTAGTCAAGCGAGGATCAAGCACATTCAATTGCAGTTGGGTTAAAGTTGACACATCAGACAGCATTTTCCAAATCCAGTGTTAATTGATTAAAAAGCTTAACAGCACAGAGCCACTGGTAAGAAGCTAGAATGCCAGGGTCTGGGGCATCTCCCCTCTCTCAGCTGATAATACGTAAGTCAACATATTAACATAACTATCTCAGCAGAGCTTTCTGGCAGTAGTCAACTAATTTGTTAACTCTGTACCTTATGGGCAGAAAAAACTTATTTAAATGTCATATACTAGCTGCTTTCATACCGCATAGATGTATTACTTCACTATGATTCACTTGTGTCTTATTCCACTTCTCAGATGTGAAAGTGTGTAAATTGAAAGAATGACTGCAACTGGAAATACAGAAGATCTTTCTGACTCTCAATCTTACCATTTGAGGCTGATTTCTTAACTTTACACACGCCCTTTCTGTGGAGGCTTAGCTTCTTCCTTAGCATGTAAAGTCTCTTGAAACTGGGTTATTTTAAAGACATCAGATCCCATCTGACAGAAACAAATTTTAAAAACCTTACCACACTATCAACTACTGCTTTACTACTTTTCCACTAATATGAGGAACTTCCATGATGGGTCCTCAATATCATGTTTAACAGAACCTGGCTGGGTATTGAAAATTGCATTCACATTTCATTTATGCAAGGAAAAGGATTATAAAAGAATGCATAGATTTATAGAGATCCAAGGTAAAATCAGGGTTCCATAAACATAAGATTTCCTTTGTCTTCAACAGAGGCAGAATTTCACATTTCAAACCCAAACCTTCTGACATACAACAGTACATAAAACATAGAAACACTATTTCAAATATGAAACACTTGTAAAAATAGGATAAGAAAAACAAAAGAAGCCTTTCACTGGGAGAAATACTGAGGTGCACTGAATAACATCCAAAAATAGATATTAGTTGAAAAATGTCTACTGTTAACAGCAAAATAGAAGTGCTTCCCAATGCTACTAAAAGCTGCTATGCTAAATGGGCAAAGCCTTCTATTTTAAAAATTACTTGAGTATGATTCTAGTACATGGAAGTATAAAAACTGTTTCAAAAAACAATTAACAAATATTACCATGACGTGCCCATTAAACTGGGCTAAGGCAGTTGGTTTCTGGATCCATGTTAGGATAAATTAGGGTAAACATCTGAAATCAGGAAGTTCTTAATATGAACTGGCTGAAATTTTGGAAATTATTCAAGCAATAGAAATCTTTCACTGTCTAGGACAATATGTATATTACACTAAATGCACATATCAAGACAGGCACATCATGATTGATGGAGCATATCTACATAGCAAATCTATCCAACTCACTGTCTTTACAAAATAAGTCATTAAAAGAAGTTATAATTCAAGATTCTGCTTTGTCCACCACGTGCACTACAGCATTTCTGCATTGCAGAAATTCAAGAGACCTTTTTACCTGTCATGATTTCATAATTAAAAACTATTATTTTAGAATGGCAAAGACTAATTGTCCAGTAGGTGAACAGAGTGACTCAAGATTAAGGGAACATCACTAATGCAGTGAAAACCAGCATTATTTCTTCTGCAGATAGCTTTGGTTAGTGTTTCCCTGAAGATTTCCAGCATTCATCTTGGTAGTTTTGATATGCCTCTGGTTCTTGTCCTTCTGAAGCTCAGTTCAGACACCACCAACAGGCTGCTACTGGTCAGTCCAACTAAAAATTATTAGAACTAAACTGAGAAGGCCAACACAAATGCCAAAAACAACCAATGCACATGCCTGTCGAGAAAGAAAAGCAAAAATTATTTTTTTACACTATTTCTAAGGCTCAGAACTAATGATGAAAAAATCCTGTAAGAAAAGATTTAAATAGTGCCTTTTAAAATAATCTTTAACATTTTAAATTACTCAGTCTTCAAATACAAAGTATCTCTTTAGGGAAAAACTAAACTAAACCTGCTCTGGGAAGTTGTGAATGCTTCATCCCTGGCAGTTTTCAAGGCCAGGTTGGACAGAGCCTTGGGTGGCATGGTTTAGTGGGAAGTGTCCCTGCCCATAGCAGGGGAGTTGCAACTAGATGATCTTAAGGTCCTTTCCAACCCTAACTGTTCTATGATTCTATGATAGTTTCATTGGGAACTGAGAGCAGTTAGTCTGCCTGCTCACACTATCTGTCTGCAAATACAACTCAATAAATTAAGAAACTGAATTTGGATTTGACTCAAAATTTAGTTAAAGTTACAATGCACTGTTTACATTTTTGAATAACCAGATGATAATAAAACTACAGCACAAGAGATGGCTGCTTGCCCATTTATAACACGGCCCCAAAACTGCTGGAACTAGTCAAAACTTTAAGTAGTCCAAGAGCATCTTTCAGACTCCTTACTTTGTCAGTACAAGAGCAGCCCCGTGAATTGTAAGAATGGCTGAAGGACTTATGCACAAAAAGTTTGTCAGCATTTTAGCCACTGTAATGAAATTGCTTTGCTGAGCAGTGGTTAAAATGAAGACAACTACAGTGTGAAAAGCAGCTGCTGTGCAAATTCCAGCTGCAGTTTAACCTACTACACCAAAGGAGAAACCATAAAGAGAAGAAGAAAATAAAAAGGGGGTGGGGAGGGAAAAAAAGGAAAGGGATGGGTGGGGAAGATGTTTCTGAGAAGGCTTACATAAAAACCAAGCATAAACACCATTTCACTTAAATGCAGTTTGGCTTTGTCCCAGCTGCCCAGACAACATCAGAGTAATGCATAAAAACTGAGAAATTGGATTAAAAATCAACATCTGAAAACTATAGGGAAAAGCATGTATTCAGCTCAGCAGTCCAGCATATGGATAAACTACTAGTCAAAATTCTCTTGTGGAGGAGAAGTTTCAGAAAGAATAGAGCTATCATGAGGAACAGAGCAAAATGTTCTCACTGCAATTCACAAAATCTGTGAGCAAGAACTTTGCCCCTTGGCTTAGGGGTTCTACAGCATATTGAGATGAACAGAAAATAAGGCCATCTGAATATAATTAGCACACATAAAAAAAAGCATACCCCAAGTTTCTGTCGTGATAAAAGGTCCTCTCTGCTAAGTTTAAGATAAAATAGTCCAGGATAAACAAAAAGCAAACACGTTGATGTGGTTGAACCTTTAAAAAACAAAAAGTAAGTTTTTACTTAGAGCAAGATTGAAGTATATCAACTTATCATAATGAATTTTCTGAAGAAAAGTTAAACAAAAAAACCCCAACAACCACAACAACTTACCAATTACTCCAAATAGGTTTTTAATGTCTGGCACGTACATTGCAAACAACACAACAATTGTATTCAGCGTTAAAGTGACAAGGATATGGCAAATCCACGACACAGGAAGATGAGAGAAAAATACCATCAATACAGCTTTTCTTGCCTATATGATATGAAGAGAAACATTGCATGGGTAAATACATAGATACACTTTATTTAATCTTACATCAATTTGATAAAATAACAAATGACATCATTCAAGATGTGAAAAAACATTTAAAAAAATCAAAATGCAAAAAATTCAGTAATAGTTAAATGTTTTGCCTTCCTGTAGCATAGAGTTTACTTTAGTATTAAAGCAGTATTTATCACATGGCCATTAATCTTAAGGAATTACTTCTTTTTTTGCAGGGACTAAAAGAGGTGTGGGAGATAATCCTTTGTCTCTTTAAGCAAGCTTGGTAGCAAATGTCAGCATGTTGCCAGCTTCTATACTCTACTTCCAGATACACAATTTTGCTTACACCCATTTTTTTGGTCCTAACAATGAACTTTCAGTTCATTCATGGTACTGATGATCTACTGATGTTTTTTTTGTAAAACAGGTCAATATGAGTTCCTAATTTACAACTGAGTTTTCAAATATATCATGGTACTGATGATCTAAAGTAGGGTTTTTTTCTGTAAAACAGGTCAATATGTGTTTCTAATTTACAACTGAGATTTCAAATGTAAGTGTGTTCTTGTGTGGATGTGTCCTGGGTTCAGCAGTAGCAGTCATTTCTCTCCTTCTTAGTAGCTGGTGCAGTGCTGTGTTTTTGACTTTCAGCCTGGGAACAGTGCTGATAACACCAATGGTTTCGGTTACTGCTCAGAAACGTTTACTCTGACCAAGAACTGAGTCTTGTGCACTGCAGGGAAGAAGGGAAGCCAGGAGGAAGCAGAGGCAGGACACCTGACCCAAACTAACCAAAGAGGTATTCCATACCACAGCACATCATGACCAGTATATAAACTGGGGGCAGTTACCCAGAAGGGTGAGATCACTGCTCGGGTGGGGCTGGGTATCGGTCAGTGGGTTGTGAGCGGTTGTATTCTCTTCCCTTGCTATTTCCCTTATCATTTTTAATGGTGGTAGCAGCAGTGGTTTGTGTTATACCTGAGTTACTGCACTGTTCTTATCTCAACCTGTGAGAGTTACATTCCTTTAATTCTCCTCCCCATCCCTCCAGGAGTGGGGGGGAGGAAGAGGCAGGGAATGAGCGTGGCTGAGTTGCCGGCTGGGCTTAAACGACAACAGTTCTTTTTGGCGCACAACGTGGGGCACAAAGGGTTGAGATACTGACAGATCTGACCAGAGTGTATCTAATTGCATTTGTGATAAGCATTCATTGTTTCAGATTAATAGTCACTCGTCACAATGCTGATTTATTGGCTCTCAAAGTTGGTACTTTGATCTTAGTTTCAGCATGTTGTACCTTACTTACAGCCAGTATTTGCTGTATTAGTGTTTATCAGCTGGGGGGCTTGGGCTAAGGTTCTTTTTCATTGTACTTTATAGTAATGACTTCTAATACAATAGAATCATTGATCATGAAACTGATCTGGCTTGCGTTCCCAGCGCGGTCACCACATCTATACTTTGGGAGGTACGTAACAGAAGTGCTTAGCAATTACACATCTTTTTTCCCCTCCTTGGGTAGTCAACCCATGAAGGAGACATTCCCTTGTGCTCCCAGCCCCCCCACCAGACCGTTTACAGCATCACTTGAAAGATCTGAAGGTTTTAAATGGCTTTTTGGTACCCTTAAGACCTGCTTGCTGATTGTGATGGGGATCACCATATTGGCACACATACAGAGGGTGTCTTACCCACGACCATTTCATCTGATCTCGACAGTAAAGCAGAGTTTGGTTTGGGCCTTGTCTAGGCTTAGATGACAATATAGGAGGACCAAGAGATTTTCCTCAAGGCTGGACAGCCATGAGTGGCAGGGTGTATGACACAGTATGGAGAAGTATCTCGGCCAGTGGGAACCTCCAGTGCTTTGGAACTGCACCACTGAACAAGTGCAAGATCCAGACAAATTAGTAAAACACTTAAATGAGGTGTGTTGTCATTCTGGTCATACCAGAGATGAACGAATCATGGCAATGTGCTGGGGCTTGGCCTATGCTTACAGAGCCCTGTTCAACACTATCCAGCACCTTCAAAAGGAAATAAGTGTCCCTGGATCTGAGGGCAAAGCAACAGATAGCGCAGCTACTCCAGCTCCAAGCACAGCAGCTACGCCAACCCCAGTGAAAAGTATAGCAGCTACCCAAACCCTGCAAGATACTGCAGCCACTCCGACCACAGTGATAATTACTGCAGCTAAGCCAGAGGACCAATTCATACCAATATCAGCTGCCTCGGTATGCAAGGGGAAAAGAAAAAAAAAAGAAAGACAGAGGAACAAGATGAAGAAGCAATGGCAATGCACTTACTGCCTGGGATGGCATCTGATCAGAAGTCATCATCACATGAATCTGAAGAAGAAGAAGAAGAGGTGACTTCTCAACCTCAGACCTCAACCAAGCTACGGAATATGTGTGAAGATTTTACCTGTCAACCAGGGGAGCACATCATCACCTGGTTGCTCTGATGCTGGGACAATGGGGCCAATGATCACGAACTAGAGGGTAGGGAAGCCAAGCAGCTGGGATCACTTGCTAGGTAAGGGGAAACTGATAAAGCAGTTGCAAGACAGAAACAGACCCTCAGCCTTTGGAAGCGGCTCTTGGCAGCTGTGAAAGAAAGGTTCCCACACAAGGACGATGCTATGAGTCGTTCGGCCAAGTGGAGTACTCTAGAGAAAGGAATCCAGTCTCTGAGGGAATCAGCCATTGTAGAGATGATCTATCACATCAAGCAGAATAACGGGGATGTACCCATAGATCCAGATGAAGTTGAATGTACACGACCTATGTGGCGGAAAATTACACGGAATGCACCCTCACCATATGCCCGCTCATTGGCAACAGTAACCTGGAATAACATAGCACCATTAACAGTGCATGAAATGATTCATAAACTCTGAGGGGTCAAAGATTATCTCACCCCTTCCATCATTTCAGCTGTGGAAAAACTGTCCCAGGAGCTCAAACAATTGAGAGACGATCTACCTGATCTATCCAGCTCCTCATGTGTACCAACACACGTCTCAGCTATTAACAAAAGGTGTCCTACTGCTCGAGAGAGAAGATATAGAAGATATACGCCATGGGCCACCCTATGGTTTTACCTGCGAGATCATGGAGAAGATATGACGAAGTGGGATGGAAAACCTACCTCAGCTCTGGAGGAACGGGTGCATGAATTGAAGAGGAGAACAAAGGTCAAGGATGATCGTCCCATGAAAGCAGCAGTTCAGTCTCTGGTGAGCAGGCTCCCAGAGGGAGAGGAAGAGCTGATCTTACTCCAGCTCCTGTGATAAAGAAGACTCATCCCTTTCTACAAGACTTAAGTGTCCAATGTTGTGATGACTATTAGAAGGGCCCTGCCTCCAGCCAGGTGGAGGTAGGGGACAATTGGATTTACTGGACTGTGTGGATCAGATGGCCTGGCACATCAGTCCCACAGAAGTATAAGGCTCTAGTAGATACCCATGCACAGTGTACCCTGATGTCATCAAGCTGTCAAGGGGTGGAACCCATTCATATTTCTGGAGTGACAGAAGGATCCGAAGAGCTGACTGTACTGGAGGCTGAAATCAGCCTGACTGGGAGGAAACGGCAAAAGCTGTGTGACTGGGCCAGAGGCTCCATGCATCCTCGGCACAGACTACCTCAGGAGAGGCTACTTCAAAGACCCAAAAGGGTACCGATGGGCTTTTGGTATTGCTGCATTGGAGACAGAGGAAATTGAGCAGCTGTCCACCTTGCCTGGTCTCTCAGAGGATCCTTCTGTTGTGGGGTCACTGAAGGTCGAGGAACAAGTGCCAATCATGACCACAACAGTGCACCGGCGGCAATACTGCACCAACCGAGACTCCCTGATTTCCATCCATAAGCTGATCCATAGACTGGAGACTCAAGGAGTGATCATCAGGACCCACTCACCCTTTAATAGCCCCAGATGGCAGGTGAGAATGTCTAACAGAGAGTGGAGACTAACAGTAGACTACCGTGGCTTGAACGAAGTCACACCACCATTGAGTGCTGCCGTACCAGACATGCTAGAACTTCAGTATGAACTGGAGTCAAAGGCAGCCAAG
>JANRGW010048482.1:0-19364 GCA_024733675.1 Psilopsiagon aymara
GTTCCCAGGCTGAAAGTCAAAAACACAGCACTGTACCAGCTACCGAGAAGGAGAAAAATGACTGCTACTGCTGAACCTATGACAACTTCATATATTGATAAAATGTCAGCCCCCTTCCGCAGCAATTTTGTTTTGTTTTATAAAATCCTGTCTTGGAGTGAGTCAGCATTCAATGACAGTTTAATATTTTGTGACTTCTTGGATTAGAAAAAGGATCTTTTATTACCCCAAGTCTGTTTCTTTTACGATGGGAAACACAGCTCTCTTTTAGCCCTGAAAGAAGCTCTTGGAAGTGGTACATTTTGTTCGATCCAGCAGTTTAATGCAATTTGCTGAGATGTTAATACCTTCCTCTGGACTCTGAAAATATCTGTGACATATCTTATTGCCAGCAGCTGTAAAGACTAACTTGATCTAGTAATGTTTTTAAAATTCATTCATTAGTTTTTAATGACTCTGATCTACTGGTTTAGAATAGTGAGGAGGCTTTTTTTATCAAGAATTTTGGATGCCTGCATCATCACTACAGCAAAGTCAGATATGAATTGACATTCATAATTAGATGTGATCAAAGGCCTTCTATATTACAATATTGCACAGATGCAATAAAATACATTTGGACTAGGCTCTCTCTTAGGAGGTTTGTTATGTAGACTTTCTTACAGTTTCTGGTGTCAGGATGATTATTATTAAAACAGATTTCTTAGAGGTCTGTGCTTCAGAGTTATTACTCTGAACACTTATTTGTCCATATGGGGATATAGCTCTGACAGAGACAAGGTGAAGCAAAACCTTTGCTTTAGAAAGGCTATTCAAAGTGATCTAAAATCCATTTCTAAATAAATATGAAAGGACACAGATTCTGGGAAATGGAAAAGTAGTAATGCCAATGCTCTGGGAAGGAGAAAATGATGAATTGTATCATTTCTACAGTGTTCTGCCTGGTATTGTGTACATGCTGTGCTAGGAGATTTGCCTCTCGGGCAGATCACAGAAAGCAGAAAGAAAGCGGATACAAAGGTCAAATCCCGCTGAAATCTCTGCTAATGCACCTGAGGTATATGCTGAAAACAGCAGGCAAGGACCAGCCTAGCAAGCAAGAAACTGTCACCCTCTAAGAGGCTGCTATTTCCCCCCTCTGTCTGGGACAATTCCAGTATCTGTTGACCCAGATCTGCATGAGGATTTGTGCATGACTTTAAGGAAATAACATTAAGCCATGTTTACAACTTCCTCCAAAAAAAAGGAGATATTTTTTCCCTAGTCCCTAATCATATAGAAACAGTGAAGTTTCATTGCTTCTGAAATTTCCTGAAGACATAATCAGTATCTCTTTACTTGATCCTCTAAGCAGTGTTCTTTTGCTTCAATAAATGATAAGCAAAATTCAGTTGCTATATGCATTGCAGATATATTCAAGCACCTGCAGCTACCTAAGGTAATAACAGTAGGTTACTTCCATTTTTTACTCTTGGTTCAATTTGTCAGTCACATATCCTCCCGTTTTTTTTCCATTTCTTTCAGGTACTTGAGGACACACAAAAAAATCCAAGATAAACAATCTTTCTCTGGAACAGTGACATTAAAATAATTTTTACATTAGGAGCATAGAAAAAAATGCATCCAACTTCTGTAATTGAGGGCTATCCCCATTAGTAGATACGTGGAGTAAAAGTGATCATGAGTCTGCAAGCGTAGCACTCAGGGCACCATACCTAGAAGAGAAGAGACTTGGGCTCACATCCCTCCTTCATTTAACAATTAACAGGAAATGCTTTGCAAGCTTAGATCATAGGGGCAGGCCCCTATGTCTGGGCCCTGCTACTAGTTAAAATGTGCAGGCAAAGGTAACAAGAAATTTTAAGAGTTTATTTTGTGTCTTTAATAATTGACTGCTTACGTCTCACTGTATCTGTTCTGTGAGTATGGCAAGAGCTTATAACACTGTTGTCAATAAACTGCAACATTTCAAAATTACGAACCACAAAAAAATACCCCAAATATTATACCTAGAAACCTTGTCTTGCTGATGCCCGCAGTCCATTGAAGATATGACAACAATATCAGAGAAATTGATAGCGTCTACAACTACACAATTTCTTGGAGATAGTCACTTTTTCTAACTGAAATCAAAGTTATTTCCCAAAGCACATGATCTTATTTCTTCTACCTGGCTAATTTCTGCTTGTAACTTCTAATGTTAGTGAATCATCATTAAGCAAACTCTGGGAAAAATGCATATATGGCATTAATCACAGTGAGGCAGATGTAATAATTATAATTTTATATTAATTGGAAGTAAACTCTTGTAGTAATCTAAGTACTGACCAGCAAACTCATTCGTAGGTTCATTCTGTGGGCAAATCAAAGTATACTTGATAATTCTTTCCTTATGTGATTTATCTTTTACTTACATAACAATCATCTCATCTCTCACTCTGAAATTAATAAATTCAATTAAATCACAGAACACTACAGAGTGCAACATACATGCTATTTCTTAGGTTAACCTTTCCTGGCTCTTACTGTGTCTTCTCTCCCAGTTACTTATATTTGCAAAATTAGACTCCAAATAGCCTTGTCTACTACTCCTGATTGAAGTAAGAATCAAAACCAGAAGGAAATAGCATAAAAACAAGGGGGAAAGTACTAATTTCATAGTATACTATTTGTGAGTTCAAATAACATTTCAAACGTAGTCACATTCCTGCATGGTTACTTCGTTAGTTGCTTATTATGTTACTTATGGCTCATAAATAAATGTGTGAATAGACAGTCAGCAAGAGCCCAGGGACATTTAGAGGGAATTATTAATATTTCTAAATTACCTAATCTGAAAAAAAGTACAATGAATTTTAATAGTAACACTTTTCAGTCTTCTGATGATGAAGCCCTAACTTGACTGGTAGTCTGAAAACTCTCTACAATTAATCTTGTTATTAATATGGCATGCATGCTTGGTAACACAGGCATATGCAGACATGCATGCATACCTTTCATGGTTTTCAGTTTTCCCATTGACCATGCTGGTTGGTCAAATCCAAACATCAGGTACAGCTGGGCTCTCTGTTGTGGAGTTCTTGCATAGCAAAGAACCTGCTAAAGGCTGCCCCTCCTCATACCTCCACTCTGACCAAATTGCCCTATATACTGGCTTTTGTATAATGGCCAGCAGTAACTAATAAGCACAGTGATATATGAACTTCTCTGCAAAATACAGCCAGTCTTGCGGCAGACTCTTAAAGGAACAATTTTCCATATATTGCTTGATATTTGCAATTATAGATGCTTCCTGGGGAAGGACTGTTAATTTGACTTTCTTACAGTCTTGTACAGTAACTGCACTAACAGTTAAACTGCTTTTGGCCTTTATCCCCCCAGCTGTATCAGCCTGAGGCAGTGTGAAGGTTCGTGTCTGTATCAACATGCAGCCACCTGCCCCAGTTTCTCCCTTCCATCCATGAGCTGAAAAGGCCCCCAGCTCTCCCTGATACAGCTCTTGCCTGGATTCATGGGGTTTGGTAATGCCTTACTGGTGCATTTAAGATCATCCAAAGGAGCCATAAGTCCTCACCTGTAGATTGATAGGTAATTGCCTATTTGCTCCCATCACTTACTATTTGTGATTTTAATAACTTTTTTCTCTGCTGTCCTCTCCTATTTTCCCTTAGCTAATGTCAGCGTCTCTTCTTTCAGCTCTACCCACTCCTCGTTTCCATAGCATAGTGACAAGCTTACATCCTGAGCTACAAATTTTCCACTCTCTTCCCAGCTTTTAAAAGATGCCTCTGTGTTAAATGAAGCAAAAAATCCTGTCACCATAAACTGTGAAGAGAATGCAAACCATCTTAACAGTACCACACAATCAGAAGATACTTCATTTCCTTATTTTTTTTTAACTAAAACCATAGGGGGTTTGAAAGGGAATTTGTGATCTGAAAAGGGAGGTCAGCTAGAAGCCTGTGCTGTCTACATTGTTATTTCACATCTTTTCCGGAAGAAGTAGAATAACTGCTATAGAAAGTTACTTCAGTTTAGTATTCCCACCCCTAGGCTTGGCAGAGCTGTGAGGAGACCATAGCGTACATCCAGCTAAGCTATTTCACTCAGCATTATGACTGTTTGTTTTTTGTGCTAATTTCCACCAAGGGCAAAATACAATCCAGAACCCAAATTGAACTCAAAATGTCTTTACAGTTATGGTGAATGAAGGAATAGCAGGAAGCTTCATATTTAAAATGTTGTCCTAGTCCTTGTTTTAGAAGTAGAGCAAACAGATCTGTGTCAGCAACATTCTTCTCTTCTTCCTTAGACAGCTACCGGCAGTTCTAACATGACTTGATGCATGCAAAAGACTAACCTTTTCCTTCAGTTTTGCCTGCGGGTTGGTACTACATCCCTGCTCCAGTTAATTACCTCACAGCAGGCCTTTGGAGCTCTCAGCCATAATGCCCCACAGCAGGAGAGCAAAGGCAAGTGTTGTGGATACTTGGAATGGAGAACAGTGACTCCACAGCAGTAAATGTAAAATAAAACCAGGTGTGTGCTCCTCTGTATAACTAGATAAAGCATGTACTGTTTATAGTTACTTACTGCTCACAGATTTATTTCCTCTTCTAAAAAGGTAAGTCTTCTGGTAGAGGCATTATCTAAGCTATTTCTTGCAGTACTTCATCTCTGCTGTCTAGTTTGGAACGTGTACTACTCTTCACCATAAAAGAAGTATGATTTTAAAAATAAAGCAGGTATTGTATTGATGTATCCTGCACAGCATGGCGTAGATCAAGATTAAAAACTAGAAGAGATTAGCTAGAGAATATAGGGCTTGAAAAGTCTGAAAGCTCACCTGGCCTAGTTTACAGGCCCCAGGCCCATTCAATTACACTGAAATGATTCCTGGAAATGTTTGTCTAACCTATTCTTTAAAAACATAGGAGACTGAAATTCTACAACTTCCCCAGGCTGTGTACATCAGCACTTCACCATCTTTATGATTAGAAACCATTCTTTTAAGGTTGGAACTGCGTTTCGCTTTACTGCAATTACTCCCTTTATTCTCAGAGTACACAGGGAATAATTCACAGCTGTCCTCTCTACAAAGCCTACTTGAAGACCATTATTGTGCCTTTGCTCTTTGTTGGACTGAACAATTTCTTCCAGTTCTTCCTCAGAGTTTTCTCCTAATTCACCAAACTTTTTTTTTAATTCTCCTCTCTTTTTCTTTCTACAATTCTTCCAGGTGGTCTGAGTGATTCTCAGAACTAACTCAGGTCAGCAACATGGGAAGGATGTGAACCAACTCACACATGTCCAGGGAGGGCTATGAAGATTATCAGAGGTCTGGTACATTGTTCCTATGAAGACAGCCTGAGAGAGTCGGGCTTGTTCAGCCTGGAGAAGAGAAGGCTTCAGGGAGGCCATAGAGCAGCCTTCCAGTGCCTAAAGGGGCTGGCAAGAAAGACATTTTTACAGGGTATATAGTGATAGGCAAGGAGGAATGGCTTTAAGCCAACTGAGGGTAGATTTAGGTTAGATATTAGGAAAAAATACTTCACTATGAGGATAATGAGATACAGGAAGATGTTACACAGCAAAATTGTGGATGACCCATCCTTGGAAGTGCCCAAGGTCAGCTTGGGTGGGGCTTTGAGCAACCTGGTCTAGTAGAAGGTATCCCTCCTCATGGCAGGGGTGTCCGAATTAGGGGATCTTCAAGGTCCCTTCCAACCCAAACCATTCCATGATTCTATGAAATCTACTTCATACAGTCAGTGGAGTCCAGAGACTTAGAATCATAGAATCACAGAATAGTTAGGGTTGGAAAGGACCTTAAGATCATCTAGTTCCAACCCCCCTGCCATGGGCAGGGACACCTCACACGAAACCACGTCACCCAAGGCTCTGTCCAACCTGGCCTTGAACATCGCCAGGGATGGAGCATTCACAGCTTCCTTGGGCAACCCATTCCAGTGCCTAAATTATTCAAATTATTTTAAAGTAGGCAGATTTAGTCAGTTAAGACTGAAGCTCTGAAGACTGAAGCACTGAGCTCAGTGCAGTTGCCTATGCATAGATATCTAGTGCTATTTGAGATGCCTTTGTGTATCCTGCCTGACATTAAGCTATCAGTTCAGAAGAGCATAGTCTCCTATAGTCTTCATGTCACGTCACCTGCCCCATGTCTAAGTTGTCTATGACACCTCGACAGGTAGAGATGGTCTCAGATTTTTATAGTTAGGCATTCAAACTGAGCCCACAGCTGTCATGTAGTTTCTTACATTGCAAAATCAAGGTCAGATACAGACTCTTACTGTCTAACTTGTTAGTCATGGCATCAGAGGCTATGTACACAGCCTAAAGTGATAAATACAAGGATGTTCTTAACTTGTTTATGGAAAAGAATTGTACTGTCCTATGTAGTCAGTCTTCTCAGAAGAGAAGAATGTAGTGCTGGTTTTTTATTCAGGATATTTTATGCCAATTCTGACATTCTGTGAGAACCTGTGCTCGAAGCAGAAGGAGGCTCTAGGATCTAAATTTATTGTTATTCTACATTGAGGAGGCAAAGATGTTTGCTGGTGTAATAAAAAGTGGTATTAGCTGACTTTTCCATCTTTCATCTTGTAAGATGTGCAATACTGTGATAGCTAAACCACCCTTCTCTTCATGATGCACAAATATATTAGAGTTGAATCTTTGCTTGCTGTTTCTGTGTTTTTAGATTTAAAATGTGATGTATAAAAATGGATGGCATGTCAAATTTTCATTCAATCTGGATAAACTAATTTCTCCAAGGGGTGGAAAGTAGAATCAAGAGGATCATTTGTGCAAGTGTAGTATATGATATAATGGATGACTGAAAGTTATTGCTTAATGAAATGTAATTTTACCTGAAAGCTCCCTCCTCATATCATTTTTCGGATCATATGCTTATGAGGGGAACAGTAGACAAGATGAGTAAATTAGGGAGGACAGAGAAGAATTTTTGAGCTATGAGAAGTTCTCAAGCTCATCAAAAACCTGCAGAGCCCTTCTGAAACTGCTCTAGATATTTTGCTAAGTGGGAAGAGCATGCCAAAGGTAGGAGGGAACAAAGCTAATTTTGTAAGCAGCCTGTTGCCGGATCATCTGGGTGGAGATGCTCACTTTAATAATAGCATATCAACACTTCCACATAGGTTCAACTTCTTTGTCCTTCTCTGGATATTGACTCGAGACAGTTTAGGTGGGATTTTCCAAGAAAGTGATGCTGTATTGAAGGAGCAGGGACTTGCAGACAGCCTAAAGCAACAGGATGGTCCCTGCAGTGGTCAGGCTCCTCACCAGTCTCATGTGCTCTTTCCCTCCACTTGTTGTTGCAAGTGGTTTGTCCTCACCTTTTCTCCTTTTCTAACCTGAGAAAAGTCAGTCTTGTTTCTACTTATTCTCTTGACCACATGCAGTAATAGCAGCTAACCAGGCAATTCAAGTATCATTTTTGCTCACCTTAAACAACTCATTTCAAAACAAAACAAAAAAAACTGCTGAGGAAATTAAACTGTATTGACATTTTCACTGATGCTCAAACACTTGACAAAAATGGTAGAAGAGAATTCTGGCTAAACATTTGCTGAATGAAAAAGGTTTTTTTATTCTCTAGCAAGCCAATCAATGAAATTTAGCTCCATGTTTCAGGGTGTCCATGTGTGCATTTGGTTTTGATTCCTTGCCTGTCTGATGAACCTTCAGTCCTGACACAATACACAATACTGTTGGTTAGTTCTAGGAAAAAAACTGGATGTGAAAATACCCAGTGAGACTGATTATATTCCTGCTGCTTAAACACATTCTCCTGAGGCACATTTAGCTACACTATGAATAATGTTTCAGTTGAAATTACCTCTTCCCTTTTGACAGTTGAATAACAAGTACATAGTGGTGTTGGAGTTCATTTTGTAAGCTTTAGAAGAAGGTTGTAGCCTTTCTACCAACAGTGTTGTTTCTTGTATTTGTAACTAAATTCAGTGCAAGGAATGTACTAAATTGCTAACCTATGCTAGTAAACTTCCTGGAAACAAATGCTGTCTTCAGTTCTTTTGCCCTTCTATCCAGAGGTACATCAGCTATACACCCCAAAATGAGGGATATGAGATAAAATTGGAAGCTGCCAGATTGAAAAGCCATGTTGCTGTTTTGATTTGGTTGTATAATTAATTCATCTTTTTTTTCCTTTTTCTGCACATCACTTCCCTCAAGGCACTTTAAGGTTTACCCCGTGTGTGCTGAAATTCAATATACAAAAATATTGCATCCACTCTTATTTACCTACATATACATTAAAATGAAAACTTTCACTTGTAAGTGAAGGCATTCAGGAGACCTTCAAATGCAGCATTTTCTGATGTTGATATTTTATTGCTCTTGTATTGCTGTGTTATACTAAAAAAGTTTAGATTTTTTTTTACTAATTATGACTTTCAAGATCACAGTAGGAATTTGTGGCCATGCAGCAAGTCTCCAGAAGCCTGGGGTAAGATGCAGCAGCAGCAGTCACTACTACTATCCCACTGCAATGGGAGATATTGCATCCCCATGAACCAGTTTTGTTTTTCTGATCAACACGAGGGCAGTAGCAGAGTCTAAAAATCGTCTTGTTTGGATTGGAGTTTCAGGCACTTCAGCAGCTAGTTCCTCGGAAGTTAATAAAGACCTGTACTTAGCTAAACCAGCCTATAAGATTTCAAAACCAAAGGGCTCTAAGTGACACAAGTCAAGGCCTGGTTTCATTTTAGTTCATCTGAGGATTCAAACTTATGTAAAGGCTTTTAAGGTTTTGTATTATGGAGTAAATATTTTAAATAGTGTAAGATTATTATTATTATTTAAAAAGAAGTATTTTATATACTCCAGCTGAAAACAGATTTTTATGTTTCAAAGTCGTAACAGCATTTGCCAGCCAAGAGTATAAAAACACAATAAATGATCCTCTGCTCTTTCTTTCCAAGCACTTTGGAGTCTACTGGTGAAAAGCACTACAGAATTTCCCATTGTGATGATTACTGTTATTAAAACTGGCTAAATAAATGTGAATTCATATTATCTCCCAAAGCATTTCTAACCACATCTGAGCAAGATATCAACAGCTGAGGCAGTAAACGGTGGGAGCACATGTTATTTTTGCTTCGGAACATTGCTCATGACTTTGTATAAAGAAAAGAAAGCATTTACATTACCTCCAGAATTTCTTATCACTGTGCAATTTTAAAATAGTTCCCAGCAACCTTCTGGAAAGAAAACCAAATACATCCCAAATTAGCAAGAGAATATCAAAGGTATATATTAGAAGGTATATATGTGATATCATACTTCCACCAGATTATTATAAATATCCATAATGTAACTGTTCTTACTTAAATTACTAATACTGCTCCCTCGTACTGCTAATGAATTCTCAAGTCCATCTTCTGCTATGCACAACTTTTCTTTTGGCTGAATTCTCACTTTTGTCATAATTAGAAGAAACATTATTTTCTTTGTGTGGATAGACATTTGTATCTAATTTAGCTTTCAGAAGTATGGCATAATCTCTGCAGCTTTCAATGATGTGAAAATGTTCATCTCATTGAGCTTCACAGAAAGAATCTTTCCAAAAGTTTAGTACCTTCATATGCATTAACATTTATAATTTTGATAGCTTCCAATGTGATGATCTCATAGTAATATAATTTTTAGACACTGTTTTATAGAGGAAAAGCAAGTTAATATTATTCTGTCATTTATTCTGTTTGGTATTAGAAAAACATTTGAACACCTCCATATTATTAAAATTCATGTCCTATAATCTAATACACACAGGTCACATATGTACCAGGAGAGTATGAATCTCAGCGTCAAGGGAAAAATAAATGACACAGACCATGGTAAGGATGCTAGTTTCAGATACATATTCTGTGGGAACTACAAGATTTGTTTCTTATTCTCCAGCTTGTATAGTTATTTCTAATATTTAAAGAGTAGATAAAGAAAGATTTTCAGAAGCAGAGAACTGAGGGTGTGAGCAAGTAGCATGAAATGTTGGGATCCCACCAACAAAGCCGGTAATCATTGTAAAGAAACTGTGAGGTATGTCTGGTGCTGCTGCTTTGATCAATGTTGGATATTACTGTTCTCTTCACACAATTTTATATTTTTCTTTTTTATTATTTATTCCCTGTGATTAATTGCTTTCATCTTGGGACATCAGACACAAGAAACTCAGCTGAGCTGCCTGAACACAGGTTCTCAGGGTCCTTAGACATCACTGTGGCCCACCCCTGTGGTTCTGCAGAATGTACTGAAGACCTTCATCCACCTGCAGCAGCTAGTAGAGGTCAGGCAGGGCACCAGGAACTGATCAGGTGACACAAGATGCCTGCATTTAGGGAACTGAATAGAACCCAACATCTCCACAGGCTTCTGTAGCTCTGTCTTGCTGCATGACACACTGGTACTTCAAAGAGCTACCCTGGCATTTCATATGATGGGTAAATACAACTTTATTTCTTTCTATCTCTTTACTTCAAAAATGCTGATTTCTAGATGCAGTTTTACTTATACACATTGTTCTGGTCTGTTTTTTTTTAGCCTCTCAGTGCTGAAGAACTTCTGGATCATGCACAAATATTGACAACACTAGACAACCCTGAAAAATACTATTACAATAATTAGTGCAGATAATTTTTAAAATTATAATCAAGAATCTTTTCAGCTTGATCGAAGGGAGTTTTCAGGAACTGCAGTTCATTCAATCAGGAGAGATTTCTTCAGGCTGAATGCCTTTGGAGGAGAAGTTTTTCAGCTAAGCAATGCTGAAGTGTGTATTGTGCTAACTTTGTCATTAGGGAAAATAATTAATTCTGTAGTGTCCCAAGTCTGTTCATAAACATTAAATTCACATGAAAGAAATAAAAGCACTTTCAGTAACATGCAAATAAATTGGAATTGGGAACAGCTAAGGAATCAGCTTTATGGTACACATTGCCTTAAAGATGGTGCAAACAGTTTCAGAAAAGTTATACAAAATGCTTAATTGCAGCACATTTTAATGTACATTTCCCCTTCTTTATTTAGTAACAACCAAACAAGAAATTTTGCTTAGATTCCTAAATGATTCTTCATCCTTATTTGATAGCTGGCTTTATGCTTCAGTAACAGCTGTGGTAAAACCATGGCAATTTTTAAAACAAGAAAAATAAAACCAAAACCCTAATCCTTTCATAAAAGATCAAAAGAAAAATATAAAATATATTTAGTCATTTCTAGGTCAATTCATATTCTGTCCTTATTTCAAAAATTACCATAATTTCCATAGCCACATTCCAGGGAATTCCAATTTACAATCACTCTTACTTCATATTTTTAGCCATTATATTCTGATGCCTTTTAAAGATGGCATTTTATAATAATTAGTTTATTTTCATTAATTTCTTGCTGACTTAAGCAGCATCAACAACTTTGTTACTAACAGAAGCTGAAACAATTTATTTTCATTTGGAGTTGGTTTTATTTTTATTTTGGGGGGGGAAATCTGAAGCATGATTCTTAAAAAATTCTTGTAAGAATATTGGGTTTATTCTGACAAAAATGAGCTGAAGAACTCTAGAATTCATTCAAATGTACAATAGAATATAATCCTCAGTTACACTTTGGAGCCTTTAACACAGTGCCAACTCTGAGTACTCCTGGGAAACCATGGCCAAGTACTTCACTGCATTTGTAGTCATGTTGGGTCAACGAAAACAAACCGACCACACTATAACACAGAAAGTCTTCCTCTTCTAACACATTAATGTAGAAATTAATATATAACAGGTCAGTTCACCTGTGTTCTGCTCCCAATATAAAAAATTTAAATAGAGATGAATCTCATTAAACCTAATTGTCCAATAATGCAAGAGGGCAAATGGCATTTTACTAGCCCAGGATGATGGATATCTGATACCTCAAAGCAACGGGGAAGCTCATGCATTGTGTTTGCATAGGTACTGTTTAGTCATAACCACTGTAGAACATCCCACACAGTTTGCAACTCCTAGGAAGCAGCAATCACCATGGATATTTTCCTTTTGATCATTCTGTAATATCAACCATCCTGCTGGCTATGACAAGTTAATTTTGCGTTACATATCTTGTATGCATATGTTGATGCTAGATACCAGGAACACGGTGCTGTCATGGGAAAGAAGTAAGAGTGATTTCATGCACTATGTGTCTGCTCATCATGAACAGACCCTGCTACAGAAATTACTAATGACACCTTCATTGCTGTAGCAAAATTCAAACCTAAAAGCTTTTTTCACTCTCAAAAGATATTAATGTATAGTTCTGTAGAACACATTTAAAATAAGGGCAGAGAAAAATAGATCAATGGCTTTGCATGACAATGTCTTACCAGACAAGACACTAATTTCATGTTCTTTCTTTTTGATTTCTATTACAATACTAGATGGTGCTTAATTTCTAACAAATTTTTCATAAGTCTCTAGGAAATTGGTTCAGATATTTAATGTCATTTTACTTAGAGTAAGATCTCACAAAATGGTGGCCATTTCCCCTATTTCTCTGATCCTGTTTGGCTGTGAAATCTAACAAAAATTTAGTTACACACTCAAGTATTCCCTCAGGCTATTAAGTGCTCAAGTACTCCAGCAAAACCTAGGAGAGATGGCACAATAGATCTTCAGTACAAGACATTATTTCCATTAGGAGTAATGTTCTGCACTGCAGCAAAATGCATTAATAGTATTGTATTATAATGTTATAATGGGACTACTGATGCATGTCACCACTTAGCACAGTTCATTATCTTGTGATTAAGGTATGGAGCAAGATAAACACAGTTTTACAGATACTTTACTAAACAGCTGAAGTATTTCTAAGTAAAAAAAAAAAAAACAAAAACTCCAAACCTACCAAAATCTTTCATCTAAAGGGCTTGCTTGTCTTGAGTTTTGTATTTTCTTTCTAAAATCCTACATACTCATTATATTCTTATTTTGAAGCTTGAATGACAATCAACATTTTCTACAAGATAAAAAGGGAGTAGAACAAAATAACACTAAAGAAAAAGACATGCTAACATTTCCTCCAAGGGAACATTACTCATTAACAGCTTCACAGCATTCAGAACTATTTTGACAGAAGTAATCTGTGCTCCCTCCTTTTTTCATGCATGAATTAAAATTGTAATTATTGCATCTGTAGAAAAATCACCACCTAATATACAAATGTCTGTCCAGAGATAATTTTTCTCTCTCCCTTGCAGTTCACCTAATAGTGTCAGCTCTTCTGTGGCATCAAGGAGACTAGTGAAATTTCGTTACAGCATCATCTCATTTCATTGTTTAAGTCTGTGACTAATATTAGATAACAAACTACAACATCTAATTTATTCTTACAAGAACAGAGTAATCCGAAGCATTCCGGTTTGTTTGAAAACACTGGAGACTTCTTTGTCTCTCTTCAGAAAATGCATTGAGTTTTTCTACTATATTGCAGGCTACATCCATGGGAGCAGGGGTGTACTTTAGCTGTTCCTGTTACTTAAACAAAGAGTGACTCATAAAAGCAAAAACACCTAACATGATGATGTGAACATTGAGCTCTGCATTTACAGATGCTAGAGTTTCTTGTAATACTGTCATGCGCCTCCATTCCCAAAGTGGGTCTACATTTCATAATCTTGTTTTTCAGTGAACCGCCTTCCATATAAGAAAATTAGTAGGAATGACTGGAAATGATGCAATTTGTAGATGTTGAAAGAAATTCAGAGAGACCTATAGGAAGTTCTTTTGCTATATTATATTGCCTACTCTTTGCAAAATTATAGGAATCAAGACAATTTCCTTCCCTAACGTGTAGAGGTACAGGTGGCACCAGTTTCCTTACATGCTCAAAGTACTGGATATCTTCTTCACAGAGATATATTTATGAGAGAACAATAAATTCTTAGCTGTCTTGATTTTTTAAAGAAATGATTGGATAAGGAAGAACTCATATTCTTCCTCTTTTCCATTTTGGTTTTCCTTTTCCTTTTTATTTCCACTTCACCCTTTTTTAATTTTTCTTTTTCCTTTCCCTTTTAAAAGGCAAGACCCAACTAAGAGCCCAGTACAACTTTCTGCTTCTGGGACACTAGCCTTCTCAAGGTGGATCTTGAATCAAACACTCTTGTCTGTGGCTCTCTGTAGCTTCCAATCAGCAGTAGATTACCCTACAAGATTATGAATATAGGGGATAAAAATCCTCTATATTCTAAGGCATAGAAATGGGGGACTTGAAAATTAGCAGAAGTACAAAGTTAAAATAAAATTACAAATAGCAGCAAAGGAGTAATGAAATCCTAAGAATTTGTAAATGCAACGGTGATACTACTAGCGATTATTGGACACGGTTTTGTTACATTAAGAATTGAAATAAGACTGAAAAAGAAATTAAAATATCAAAACACATGCACCTTTTAATAAAAAATTACTGTAGATATATGGATCTATTAAAGTATGGATCTAAAGAAGTTCCATGCAAGAATCAGTATGGTTTGTTGTATCTGCATGCTTCTTTAAAGCGTAAATATTTATAACACCTCTAGTACCTGAGTAAAGCTCATCTTTGGTCAAACAATAGGGAAATAAAACCCAGAATAAAGAAAATACAGGCCTGTAGAGATATTGAAGGACTTTCCTTCTAGTATTCCTAGCACCCAGCAATAGAAGGTACATGCCAAAATGTATTTGTGTATTCAAATTCTCTTTCTTTAAATCTTTCTGTGACTGAATAGGAAACTGAACATTAAGTTTCCTAAATCAAAGTTACATGACTGATTATAAGATTCAGCACCTATTTCACCTTCATCCTCTTCACATCCTGCCTATCCCACCTCTTAATGCTCAAAAGTGCAACAGTTACTGCTTTACAGTCACTTGGTTTTACAGACTCATAAACAGAAATAAATGAGCCCAAATGTTGTAGGGTAATTCAAAGTCTTCTACTAATTAGTGAAATATCATTATGACAACACTAAAAGAAAGATAAAAAGCAATGCAACAGGTTTATTCTGACCACTTTTTTCCAATTAAAGAAAGAAAATATTAAGAAAAAAAAAAGGCAAGAAAATAAAAAGGCAAATTAGTGCCTGGAGGACACTCCAAAAGGAAAGGAATGATGAATGTCACTTAGAATTTCCTGCTTGATTTGTGTGCAATATTCATAAGTGTATGTTTATCCAAAAGCTTTGCCTCGGATCTGGCAATTAATTAAACTAGAGAAGATCTCAAGCAGGGGAGAGCTGAGAGCTGTTAATAGCATATGGCTGATAATCAAACCTGGCTCTGCTGTTTCTCTTGGGACACATTCCTCTGCACTTCTACAGCACTAGAGAGATATGAGATCTATGGATAAGCAGTACAGCAACTAGTAAGCAGACCCAACTCTTCAGAATTTGAACAGTTACCATAATGTTAGTATTATTTCTCAGTTTTAGCAAAAGGATTATTGCACATGAGCATATGTTCATTCCTTTGGGCATATGTGCACAAAGGCTTTTATCCAGTCTGTTGTACTTGAGGATGAGTGAGAAAGTAGGTGACTTTTGCAATGTGAGGTCAAAGCTGAAAAATAGTAACAGCAGAAACGGCAAGACAGGACAGAAACAAGATCAGGACTGGTAAAAAGCTTAAAGGTGAGGATGAGGCTTGGTTTCAAATTGTCACAGAAGGTGGTGGAAAGCACAGGAGAAGTCAAATCATGGCAATAGGAAAGAGAGTGTTTCAAGAGCATTCTGGTAATTTCAACACAGACCTTTCAGAGGGCTCAGTCCAGTCATATATTCACCCACTCTGGCGGCACTTAAACCTTTGAAACCATAATGGATTTGCTCAGAAAAGAAGAGTTGAAACATTCCCCAGGAAACTTCATGATTTCTACAGGCTAGATCAATACTGTCCTGTTGCCCCAAGCACTGGGACTTCAGTTTCATTTGGTGCTTCTGTACCAGATCAAGCCATAAAGCATCCTCTGGAAATATATATTCAGGCAGGATTTGCCTCCAAACTTCAATACTAGAGGATCTTTTTTTCCAAACTTGTTGTTCAGAGTTATATTTCTAAGTTACCACCAAAGTGTCTGTTAGAACTTGTCACAATATTGTGAAAGATATACTTGATGTGTTTATGTCTCTTCATGTTAGGCAGTATGAATCCAGAGGTACAAATTTTACCAAAAGCAGACCTTTTTCAGTGATCCATGGAAATTTTCCCACCTTTGGTGGAAGCCAATACTTCTTGTCAGTAAAATTTTCCTTCACTTTTTGACTAATGGACCAGCATATCTCATGACACTTGAAATGGCTGGCTTTTCATTGGAAACTCAGCAATTGAAATTCATTAAAATACCCTTGATTTTCACTTATACTAGTAATTCCAACAAACAAAAGCCATTAGTGCACATCTACATTCCCGAAAATACAGAGCAAGTGCTTACAGTAAACAGATACTCCCCCTTCATAGCTACATAGGCAGTTGGCAGCTACGGTGTGGGATGGAGTCTTAAAATTAGAGACAGATCACAAATTAAGATAAAAACACTTGAAACTCCGTGAGTGCTATAAAAGGAAACCATCCAACTCTAGGTTTTTTATATTCTTAGTTCTTATAAAAAATAAAATCCCTGATTTTAATCTACCATCTTTAAAATGTATCTCAAATCTATGTCATGTATTTTTATTTATGTAAACATATTTGTCATGTAATTTTGTTTATACAAAAATGCAGACTACTGTTTGTCTCCTGCATTTGGAAATGTGTGCCTATTCAATGATCCCAGAGGTTTATATTAGAATTAAAGCAGATACAAAGTTAAGTAGTCCTTTTAACTGCAGGTGTCACTCACATTCCCTGTACATTTCGGAAGCAGAATTTTTTCCTAAATTTGGGACTCACAAGAACATGAGGCTGTACCCAAAGTCTCCTTAGATACTGAACAGGAACTCTAAATTGTCTGTCAGCTGAAACGGCAGAAATCTGAAAAGCCCTCCTTTTGGCTGCTTTTTGGGGAAGTTCCAATCTGATAGTCTCCTGTTTGGAAATTACATGAAATACATAAGTAGTAAAATAACTAATTTGTGAAGCCTGTTGAGACTTACGCATGAGCTTGGTTCTCCAAGCAGCTCCAAGGCATCAAAGACATAAGCACATTGATAGAAGCTACACAATTTGAGATTGGAACATATAATACCAAGGGGAAGGAAGTGGCTCATGCGGTAGCTCTGTGACTAACCTTTTCTATAACCAGTACATCAACTTAAATACATTCCATCAGCATCCTAATGGAAAAATAGTGTGCACTGAAGCACTGTGCAACAGGAATTTATACAAACTGTTTACTACTAAAATAAACTTACCACACTATTGTTGTTGGAGACAGGACTGACCATTTATAACAAGGTAATTATATACCTACTAACTACTGAAAAGGATATTTTGTGATACTCATTTGGCTAATCCTGTAGACATGTCATAACATTGCATTTTTTGAATCGCAGTAAGAATACTCAAATGTCAGAATGTCAAAATCAGACAGAAATCAGAAATACCTAAATGGCTAGAAAAGACTAAAACAGTTAAGAACCAAAATTGTTCACCCCCTCCCCAATATTTGTTCTGAATCGATATCAATTATTAAAATGCCAATCATTAAGCTAAAGGACTACATAATTTTTTAACCTTCCTACAAGTGTCACTAAACAACAGCTGAGTCAAAGACTAATTCAGTACTGTAAAAGGATTCCCTTCAGTTTTTCCTGCAGGGAGAAGCTCTTTGGCAGTAAATAAGTGTGACTCAGGACATCTGCTTGTTTTTCAGATAACCAGAAGAGCTAGTGCATACTGCTTTGTAAGTGAGAAGCATCTCTCTGCTCATTTCCCCACAGAAGCCAGAGGACAAAAATCCACAGATAATGATGCCTAAATTTCGGTATCTGTATGTAGGTATCTACCCGTGAATTAGCTGTCTGAACTCCCATTATAATCAATGAAGATTTATAGTTCAATTCATTTGCACAGAAATAGGTATCTATTGCATTTAATGTGCCAAGACTATCCTACATGGCTTTCAGAGGTCATTTCAAGCAGGCATGAATGTTCTGTACAAACTGTGACATTCTGTAGGGCTGTGAAAATGTCCATAATACGTATGTCAGAATAGCAGCTTCTGTTTGGGAAAATTAGTTGAATCCCAGGCATACATCAAGAGTAGCAGGACCTTAGACACCTAATTCACATGTGTGCATCTATAAGATGGTGCTTAGCCCTCCTTGCAAGATGCTTTAGTGCCTGCAATATGGAGAACAGTTCAACCTTAGGTGAAGGGCTTGTTTACCTAGATGCAGCACCTGGCACCATTTGTGAAGCTTATAACACCTATGCAGCACTGGTAGATAGGACACAAGGCTTACAGGAGAGCTGCAATCTTCTAGAGAAGCACCCAGAGGCCAGGAAAGATACCCTAATGCACAGTATCCTAGGCTATCCTATGCATACATACAACAAAGGAATCCCACCAGAGCTGTTTGCCTTATATAACTGTAATTCCTTTTCTGCATTGTATGGTAGTAGCTAAACTAATTCTTGTCCCTAAATAAGGTATCTACAGCAGGTAGCTGAATAAAATTGTAAGGAGTGCATGCACCTGTGTTCTTGAATTAATTATGATGGCTCTATCCTCCTCTGCATTACTTCAGAGTGGTGCCAAGTAAATGTATCATCTATATGCCTGGCACAGTTAGCATTGACAGTTTTAGTCCTGACTAAGTTAAATTGATATGCTATCCCTTGTCGTTTACACATTGAGAAAGCAAAGCTCTTAAATTACTGCAAAATTTCCTAATGTAAAAAACCCACAATTATGCTTGGAAAAGATATTTTCTTAAATTGATTTCTGCTGCCAGTAAGAGGCACTGAAATCCAGTTTTACAGTCTAGAGAACTAACTAAAATAACATCTCCAATGTCAGCATATGAAATAGCATAACATTTTCCATTCAGAATTAGTTGTCATACGAAAAAGACGACCCATGCTTGACCTTCCTGTGTGAGCATGATCATTTAAATTTCACATCTGTTTGTCTGAAAGTAAAGGCCAGTTCCAAGCCTAGCATATACACCTTGTCAACACATGGCTGTCATGAAAGCTTGAAACAAATGTAATGAACTTAATTTGTTAAAGGATCAAGTAACTTCAAAGACAATTTGCAGTATGAGCCTGGGAGGCAAGGCATAGCATTAATTTCCTCTCTCATAATTAAGAGTTCCAGTATCGGCCTCCAGCACTGAAAAAAAAACTGTATGAAAAGAT
>JANRGW010048484.1:0-10628 GCA_024733675.1 Psilopsiagon aymara
CGCCGCTCCGAGCCGAGCGGGGCCGGGCCGGGCCGGCAGGGGCGGGGCGGGCAGCGGAGCCCGGGGCCGTCGGCAGTGACGGGGCCCGTGGGGCGAGGGCAGCCCCTGGCGGCGGTGGCGGCGGCTCCGGGGCCCTCCTGAGCCCCTGGTGGGTGCAGCGGAGCCCCGGCCCGAGGGCCACGGCAGCCCCGGTCAGTACATCGATAAATGGCTCGTTCCTATGATGGGCGCCCTCGACACGGTGCCCGGAGCTGGCAGAGAGTATCCGGACGAACTGCTGCACCGGGTTTGAGCGGCTCTGCTCGCCTTCTTATTCCTGACACCTCCAAGAGCAGGGATGGCAAGAGGGACGTGAACCAGCCTGGAGAACCGACAGAGGAAAATGTCTTGGTCTAGACCTGGTGCCGGGCTGTCCCTGTGAGGTGACACCGTGGGATGACGAGCCTTGGGTCAGCCCATGGTGTACGGCTGCTACATGTCTGGATTTGCCCAGACATGCCTTCTATTGTGCAGCAGCAACTCTGTCTAGAAAGATTTTGGGGACTTCCTGCGTTCGTCTGTGTGCTGAGCACATCGCAGTCTGTCGAGGCTGTGCAGGTGTGTCCCCCATGCAGGCACAATCAACCATCAGAGTACAAACAGCAGTTTCAGAAGGCAGAGCCCTGCTCCTCGACCAGCATGAGCGCTCTGAGCAAACCCGCTGTGCATTAAAGGTCAGTCCCGCTAGCTGAGCTTCTGTCAGCCACCAGTTTGGAGCGTGTCACTTGGCACGGTGGCTCGGCAGAGCCCCGCTTATAGCAGTGACTGCTGCAGTGTGGCACTGCTCCCAGCAAAGCTCGTGTGGGGTCCCGTTACTGCAGAAGAGGAGCAACCCCCTGCGGGGGCACATCCCGGGGGTTGCGCTGCCTGGATGCCTCAGACCCCTCTAACTGCGGGTGCGAGACTTGGCAGGCTGTCAGTGGATGTGGCCACGAGGAGGGATTTTGGGCACGTATCACACCACGCAGCAAATGTCTGCTACAGACAGAAATGAGTCTGTTCAGCTTATTCATAGCCCGGGCTGAGCCAGTGGATGGGGTCCCTGCACGGGGCGGTACTGCGCCTGCCGTGTGCTCCGTTGCAGACAGTGTTTTGGCTCTGCTGGAGGGCTTCAGAGTAACTTAATCTGAAGACATTTGCATGGAAGTCCCACTGCACTTTTAAATAACAAATAGAGAGACAGTGAGATCATGGCCGCGCAGCTGCCTTCTGCTGACCAGGGGGTCCATGCAGCGGGGCCCCCGCGGGGGCTGCGGAGCTGCTGGTGATGCCCATGGTGCGGCTGCAGAAGTGAGTTTTGCAGGAATGCAAAGCCCGAGGACTCGTGGGGAAGGAAAGGAAGAGTTAAACCAGGTCTGACTGGAAACAAAAGTTTGCTGGTGTACCTCTAATGGGGTTAAATTGGCAGCTTTCCTTGCAGGGATGCAGATCTCACTAGCCTCTGCCAATAATGGCTCTACCTGTCCTCTGAGGGAAACAGCGATGCTTGGAAAATGCTTACAGCAGCCTGACAGTCTGTTTGCACGCTCTCGTAGATACAGACTTGGTGTATAAAAGTTTTAACAGCATGATTGGCATCGCTGTGCCTGCAAGAGCCTTGGGACGGGCTGAAAATAGCAGCTGGGGAGATGGGAGGTTGCAAGAGCCCTACCTTCAGGAGGCCCCAAAATGAGGGACCGACATGGTACATGGGAAGTTGGCTGTATTAGGGACCAGACAAGCATTCTTATTTTCTGTAATATTCTGCTTTTATTTTGCATATTTTGAGGTTTGATGATAATGTGTAGGCTGTTCTCAACCCACACCTCCAGCAGGCTTGCTGAAGTAACTTCACTGCTTAGAGGCTGCAGCTAAAACTTGGGATGTAATTGTACACATAGCGTGCCAAGAGATCCCTTCTCTCTTCAGGCCGCGGTGGGTGAACTGGAAGCACTTAAGGCTGCACTGAGATGACATCTCAGATCAGCCCTACTCAGCAGCCCTGTGCAGTCTTGCACGGTCATGCAGCAAGAGGGCATAAAAACAAAGAGTAAGGAAACCACTGGGAAAGCAGAACCTCCCCACCTATGGTCACATACCCCCTAGCACCAAGGACACTCTTGGGAGCAGAGAAACAGAGATCTCCACTGCCAGAATAGGAAAGCTGGAGGAAAGGGGGTTCAGCTGCCAGGCACGATAGATGGTTGTGGGATTGTGACTTGCACACAGTGCAAAACTGCCAGACCAGGGTCCACCTACGCTGGGAGAGCCAGAGAGCACTGATGGACATGAGATGTGTTAACAGCAGCGATCCAAGGAGGGGGAAAGAAATCCTTGAAGGGAAAAAGTCAAGCAGCCAAGGGAAAAGCTTTTGTGGGACCTCTGCTGTGACTTTTTCAGGGGCTTTCACAGCCTGGGCAGTCATGGGCTGAGCAAACTTTTATTTAGTGGTACCTGGTACAATAACACAAGGAGGTCCTCCTCCAGAGAAACAGATGGGTCACTCTGTGACACATATGTGGGAGATGAAGCCCATCAGTCATGATGCCCACCATCAGTACACCAAAGATGGCAGCAGGAGATGAATAGTCTTTGAGAGCATGGTGAAGACACTGCAGTGCCTCTGGGAACAGGGGGTCGTAAAACCTGGCTCTTTTGCTAATAACAAAACCACACTGCCTACAAGAAGAAACAGCCTTCATGAATTGCGAGGCCTTGAATGCTACATCACCGTAAGATGAATTAAGAGATGTATATTCAGTGTTTCCAGGCCAAAGTATCCCCTTGCTGCCTGTTCTTGGCTGAAGGATATTTCCTTCAGCTGTCACTGTAGAAGTGCAGAAGGAGCCAGCTCCCTGAGATCACGCTCAAATCGTTTCTTCAGATGCTGCTCCCAGGTGGAAGAAACTGTATCTGGAGTCACACATGGACCCTGTTTTCAGGAAGCTGCTCAGCTGGTGGATATCCATACTTGCACATGCACTCCAGGAAATGGGGTCTTCCTCATCTGTGCGTGTGGAAGAACTGGTGATGCTAAAGGTAAGGAAAGCTCGGTATTGCACTGCTGCTGCCTGCCATATACCAGGTTAGGGACATGGGGCAATGCCCAGGTAGATGTGCTACAGCTCTGAGCACAGCCTCACAGTGTCTCCATTTACAGCAAGCAGGGAGTAACAGCTCCAGTCAGGTGTGCACAAACCCTGTGTTGAGAGACTGGTGATGCTGGGAGAAGGCATCTAAAATGCTTGGCAAGGTTTGGATGACTGAGCTTACAGCCAGCACTGACCCAGTGCAACAGCAGCCCTGGATTTGCCTTCCAGCGATGGTGGGAGGATGAAGGAGCCAATAATAGGTGAAAAAGTTCTGCACTGTGAAAGCTATATGTTAAATAGGTCAAAATACTGCCAAGCTACTGCTGTGAGTGCCTACATCTCACCTAGGTGAGATTTCTCACCATTGGCAGCTCTTTGTTGCTACAAGAACGAGAGAAAGTGCAGTGAGGTAAGGAGGTACAGTTCACCCACATAGAATCATAGAATAGTTGGGGTTGGAAAGGAACTTAAGATCATCTAGTTCCATGAGTAATATGTTCTCATGTGGATCTCTGTCCTTGGAGGTTTTCAAGGTTCGGCTATGCAAAGCTATGGCTGACCTGATCTAGTGTTGGTGATGGTCTCACTTCAAGCAAGAGTCTGGGCTCACGCACTCCCAAGTTCCCTTCCCATTAACACATCTCTAATTCAGTGCCATGTAATTCAATGTCAGGGGGCTTGAGGTTTGAGCCGGGCAGGCTGATGTGGTGAATTCTCCATTATTTCAGTGCACAGACATCTGGTATCAAATGTCTCAAATACATTATTGAACAGGACTGGGCTGACCTGGATGCTGGCTGAGGTTCTCTGGACTGCGCACTCTATGAGTGCTCTCTGACAAATGGTCTTAGCATGTAAGAGGCAAAGAAAAACCATCCCTGTTCTTAATTAATCCTGTCTGTGTTTTGAAGCTGACTGAAGATATCGAATAGCTCAAGATGGTCCTTTGGAAAGAGCTGGTTGGATATATTTGGCCATTTGTAACAATACTTGTTTGTAAGCAACAATCAGCAGGGGTTTTATAATGGACATGATGTAAATGTACATAACAAGCCAGGTATTCTGCAAAGGGGCTTTTTAAAATCATCATGTCCCAGTTTTTCCCTCTTACCTTCCTCAGCTCCTTTGCAAAGGAAGCAGTTGTGCTATCACATTACCAATTGGCAATGACAGCAGCTGGCTGTAACCCAACCTTAGCAGCATGGGACACGGAAACAGATGGAGCAGCAAATGCTCTTTGTTTCCTCTCCTCCTTTCTAAAACAGATTGTGACTAAAAACATACAGGAGAGGTTTCTGCCATCTTCCCTGCTACTGTGGCTCCCTGCTGCTGGCAGAGCTACGGGATGAGCTCTAGCAGAGCTCCCCGCAGCAAAAGAGAGCTCTGCCTTGTTAGAGGGGAGCTGTGAACAGGGAAAGGGCATCAGATACAACAATTACAAGCTCTGAGAAGGGAAAGAAGGGTGCAGTGGGTGACATGGCCGAACTGAGCTGAGGGCTGCCCATGCATCAAGTCTTGCTCCTCCTGCTGCTCTCACTCTTGGTTCTGGTGTTCATCTGAGCCTGGGTGAATCACGTCAGCTCACTAAACTGGCACAAACCACAAGTGAGTGGTGTTTTGCCAGGCTGGTAACCTGAACTGGCCCAGCAAATGATCAGGTAACACTGGGATGAGTGTGAGGAGCAGAGCCATAAACCAGAACGGGCCAGGAGCAGAAGAGAAAGGGGGAGGAAGGTGGAGGTGTCAATGTAACTTGTGAACCAGGAGGGCAATTCTGCTGTCCTGGGTAATCCTTGTCCCAAAGCTAGGCAGAGATGGGAAGAGAAGTGACGCTTCCCGGTCACTTTCTGTGATCCAAACCCTGAGGCTGCTGGCAGTGAAGGTCAGGAAAATGTCCACAGCAGAGCTTTGCCCGCCTTACTTCAAAATTCCCCAAACTCCCCAAAATAAGGCGCGCCTGTCCCTGCCACCGCATCAGTTACAGGTTCCCAACGGACTTCTACACCTATTTGTGTGTGGTAAGAGCTCTGCTGCTTTCAGCCTGGTCCTCTAAGGATTTACTGATGGGTGCAGACACATGAGCTGAGCAATGTTGCTCGCTCTCCCCTGCAGAAGACATTATCCCCTGGAAAACATGACACTGTGTGTGGGTTGGCTGCACAAGTCCCACCAGCAGCTGCCTCGATGGGGGACAGCTGCCCAGCACAGAGGTGGGAGGACAGTGCCAATGACACTGAGCTGACACCACGGTGTGTGCCCAGACAGCAATGTGAGCAGTGGTGCCGGAACAGTCCCACCTCACTGCCAGTCCCTGCTCCTCTCCCTCTGGCTTCATGAGCTGCCTGACCCGTCTGGCTTTGCTGTGGCTGGTAGTTGTGCCAGACAATGTAATGCTGCTGTAGGTACTTGCCAAGAACCGAGTTTATTTCTTAGCCACAGACAGACTCTGTAAATCCTCCAGCTAATCCGGCAGTCTGATGGGTTCTTTTTCTTACAAGCCTTTACAAATTAACTGAATCCCCATTTCTGTGAGGAACCTGGAAGGAAATTCCCACAGAGCCACAGAGTTAAAAGCAGATGGGGATTTCCAAGGTCACCTTTGCCTTTTCTTACCAGAGGCTCTTCTGGGGTTATTTCTTGTTGGCCTTGTTGTCTCTACCTGAGATCCTGTCTGGGTGTTTCGCATTATAATCTGCCTCAGTTTTCTCAGCTTCATCCCATTATTCCTGTTCTTCTTAACTATCATTAAAAAATAGCCCCATTTTATTGTTTATGGATGTCCCCAACTGAAATACCTGCAGGTTGTTATTTCTTACTGTATCCATTCAGGGAAATAATACAGATTTGTTTTTTTTAAACTTAATCCCTTTTGCCCTCAGGTAGTGTCTTGTGCTCTGCCTGCACGCTGCCTGATACATACTGATAACAAGAAGTCCTATAATGAGTACAAGAAGTGCTTTATTAGTCTTTATCTTTTATCCTTTCCTACAGAGTCAAGGGTTTGAGGTGCAGCCATGCTCCTGCTGAACTCAGCGGGAACAGCAGTAAGTTCTTTGCTCTACTGCGTAACCACAGGGAGAAATTAAAGTTTCTGAACCTGTGGTTGCTGACATTGCAATGCCAAACATCCTTGTTTGCATTTGCTGTACCAACTCTGTCAGACAAGCCCGGTTCCTCTCAGCATCCTGGTATGCAGCTTTAGGCAAACCACTCTGAAAGCAGTTCTTTGCTAGTTCTTCAAACATCTTGGATACCTGCTAAGCAGACCAACTCAACGAACAGGTTCTTGTGTTTTAATGTGAGTGCTGACAGCCTGAGCACATGCATCTCCACCCAAGTACCTCCATGGCCACCCTTTGTACAGGTACAGAAAGTGGGTAATGGCTGTAAAGGTGCAGGACTTCATTTCATCCTCTCATTTGTAGTTAACTTCTTCAGTGCCGCCAACCTCCCGCCCCACCTTTTAACTAAGAGAATTTTAATGGCTGATTGAAGAATGATTTGGCGCAGGCGGTGCGGGCAGGACGGGCAGCACAGAGCCGGCAGGCGGCGCAGGCAGGAGGCCGTACAGGCAGGAGGCGGCGCGGCAGGCAGTGTAAGCGTGCGGTCCCACATGGTCTAGCGGTTAGGATTCCTGGTTTTCACCCAGGCGGCCCGGGTTCGACTCCCGGTGTGGGAAAAGCCCCAAGTTTTTCCTCCCCTCTTTATTGTGAGGGAGGATTATTTATTATCTGTAAATCCTGCGAGATCCGTTTTTTTTCTTTAAAGAGCCCTTATTTTTGTTCAATTCTTAGACAACTCATTTTTTCTAAATGACCCAGACTCAATGAAGTTGAACAGCTCATCTTAGAAAGACTTAAAATCTCAGTCTGAGAGCTTCAGGATCTTTTAAGGATTTCAGGGACTTTGTTGGAAATTACATTACATGACATAGCAGCCTGAGAGCTTCACAAAACCAGCGCCTGAGTTTGGTTTAGGTATGTCTGTATGCAATAGTGAAATAATCATTTCAGGAGGCAATGTTTGTTTATAACTTCTCTTTATACTGTTTCAGTTTTGTAGGACAAAAGGGAAAGAACCTAAATCCGCAGCCATAACTGCTTATCTGGCGCTGACTTCAGCAGGAAGCACACTCAATGTTATCTGCTTTACAGTGAACAATTTGCTAAAACTTACTGCCTATTATTAAATTTGAATGTAAATGAGCCATTTTGTGGGCTCCCAGGGGAAACAAAGCACTGTTAATGAGACAAACAGGTTTTGTTTCACAAAACACTACTTACTTTCTGAGTTAAACAGTTCAGCTTCAAGGTTCCAGCAATCTGCAGGGGTTTGGCCAAGAGCTGTGCCTGAATGCTGAGTCAATGGGAAGTTAAGTTATACTTGGGCGATCTGGTTAGCAAGCTGTTAGATAGCGGCCTTCTGAAGGGGTGAGGTACAGAAGGGTACAGCCATAATGCTGTTACTCTGAAACTGAATGAGTCCTGTTGAGCCCTCAGCCAAGGGGTCAGACCACAGATGCTGCTGAATTGCTGCATCAGAACTGACCACAAAGAAACATTTGTTTTTGTGAAAACAAACCACCCCCTCCAATCCATGCCCTAACTTGCTCTCCAATCTAAATGATTCTGTAAGTACAATTCTATGATTCTAAAGTTTGATTCTATACCTCTCTCCTACAGTAAATAATAAGCTTGAAACAGACCATCATCTGGCCCGAGACACAAGCATTTCACCAGGGTGAGCACACAGGGCACTTCCTCCCATTCTCAGGCTCCAGCATCAGCAGCTCAGGGAGTTCTGGACCTGGACATGACTCACACAGTGTGTGTGTTTGTCACAACTAATAAAGAAAGCAAGTGCCTGGAAAACATAGGGTTAAATTACTTTTAACTTCGGTCTAAGATAGAGAACAATGTTTGTGTTGTAAGTCTATGGTGTGGTAACAGAGTTTAGTAGTCTTACTAACAAGAGGGAATTAATTTGACCTCACTTGGAGTATTGTGTGTAGTTCTGGTGTCCTCAACATAAAAAGGACATTGGAACTGTTGGAACAAGTCCAGATGAGGCCCACGAGGATGATGAGGGGATTGGAGCACCTCCTGTATCAAGACAGGCTGAGAAAGTTGGGGCTGTTCAGCCTGGAGAAGAGAAGGCTGTGTGGAGACCTTCCAGTGTCTGAAGGGGGCCTGTAGGGATGCTGGGGAGGGACTCTTCATTAGGGACTGTAGTGATGGGAGAAGGGGTAACGGGTTCAAACTTAAACAGGGGAAGTTTGGATTGGATATAAGGAAGAAATTCTTTACTGTAAGGGTGGTGAGGCACTGGAAGGGGTTGCCCAGGGAAGATATGAATGCTCCATCCCTGGTGGTGTTCAAGGCCGGGCTGGACAGAGCCTTGGGTGATATGGTTTAGTGGGAGGTGTGTCTGCCCATGGCAGGGGGGTTGGAACTGGATGAGCTTAAGGTCCTTTCCAACCCTGACTCTTCTAGAATTCCATGATTTCTTTTTATCCTTCTGAGGGAATTCATTCTTACCATCTTTCTAATTATCAGTTAGTTTGGAGACAGTGACTCCTGAACATCTGCTAGCTTAGGATACTCCTTGTCTGCCCATCCTGTCCTGCTTGCAGTAAATTTTGTACCACTCTAAATCTTTGCCAGCTCTCAGAAACTTGCAGATACAGCTGGTTTCAGCTAATTGTGATTGCTGAGGCATCCGACTGTGCCAAAGGTGAAAAGAGCACCCTGAGGAAGACTGCTTACTTCATCCTGAAGACCCCACCCATGACCATTGCAGTGCAGTGGCAAGCTCCAAAAGGGAGGAGGCTTATGATAATGAGTACCTAAACTAATTGTAATATCTCTACTGCTCTCTCAGAAACCTAATGAATATGCATCTTTGTGTGTAATATCTGCTTGCTTAACCCCTTGGTGTACAAGTTATGAGGAGCGATCCCCCTTGCACCTGGCGCCGTAATAAACCTACCTGTTTTATAACACTCCTTGAGTTGCAGAGTCTGATTCCGCACTTCACAACCAGACAGTTCTTTTCACCTGCCAAGCTCCAAAGCTCAAATTGCATCCCAATGCGACTCCACCTGAGAGGATGTGCTTATACTGGGGATGTTGGTGTGAGGATGGACCAGGACCTCAAGGCAGTTTTCCTGTACAGCAAGCATTTGATGTAACAACACAGAGATTAACTGGCCTGCCTACATTGGGTAGACTCTGCATACAGTGCAATAGGCTTGGAAAGAGCCAACATGCCTCCTGAAGCTGACTATAAACCACTCATGGCAACACAGTGAGAGGGAAGGAATGAAACCACACTTACAGAGCAAATACACTCATCCGGGACGAGACCCCGGCCAGGCCCGCGGCTGGGGCGCACAGCACCGCGTACAGCCCCCTGCGGACCGCCAGGGACGGAAGGTTGGGCAGGGCCTGGGGGTGCGGGCAGAGGAACGGGCGCGGCCGTTGGAACGGACGACCCCACACGGGACCGACGGCGGTATCAGCAGTACCCCCTCCCCGGTGACCTTCGACCTTTCCGCCTGATGCGCTCCCGCCGAGCTCTCGCGAGAATACCGAGGCCCGCGACTGGCCCCCCCCCCCCCCCCCAAGTATCGCGACGTCAATCCTCGGCTTCCGGCCGCGAAGTCTCGCGAGAGCCGGCGGGTGCGGGCGTGAGCGCGGACGGTGTCTGCCCGTGCGTCTCGCGAGAGCCCCTGCGCCAGGCGCTGGGCGGCCCCGTGCGGAGCGCCGAGCTGCGAGCAGCGAGTGGCGGCGGGCGCCATTTCGGGGAGCAGTCGCCGGTGCCACAGCCGGGGCCCAGCCCGGGTCCGGGGACCGCCCGCCGCGGTCGCGCTGCCCCTCGCCGCCTGCCGCTCTCGGGCTGGCCGAGAGGCGCCGTTCATCTCGCATCCGGACGCCTGGGGAGGGCTACTGAGCCCTCGGGCCCATCCCCCACCGCTAGCGCAGCCGGCGCCGCAACCAGGAGCCGCCGCTGCTGCCTCCGAGCCTCGGGCATCCGAACCAGGACAGCACCCGCCCTCGGCGCAGGTAGCTACCGGGCGGGGAGCGCTCACCGCGCTGCTTGGGAGAATAGCGGCCTGCTCCGTGGAGCGCTGAGGCCTTGGCCTGCGGGTGGCCCGGGAGGCCTGTGCCCCTCCCGCCGCTCATGGCCGCCCTCCTCCGGCCTTGCCGCCCCTGTGCCGGGCCCCCGGGGACCGCCTCTGGCCTCCGCGCCGGTGCTCCCCCTGCGCTTTTCTTCGCCCGGAGCACTCGGCGGCTTGCCGGAGCCCGCGGCCTGGCCGTGGGGGGTTATGTGGTTCCTATGGCCACGTAGCGGGCGGGCCCGGCCGTCCCCGTCGCTCCGTTGTCCCTCCCCGAGTTCCCCCACGATGGCGCTGTGCAGAGTGACCAGCCGTGGCCGGCGCAGGGCTCTGGCCCTGTGTTCGGAGCTGGCAGAGAGCGGCCCCAGGGTCTGTGCTGGGAGATGGGGCGGGCCGGCGCT
>JANRGW010048484.1:10728-39735 GCA_024733675.1 Psilopsiagon aymara
ATGCTTTTCCAGGAGGCTCCTTGCAAAGCGAGAATGGAATTGTCATCTCCTGTAATTCCTAAAGCAAATAATGGCGAGGAGAGGAACTCCTTTTATGCAACAGAACAGAGCAGAAAGATGGAATCAGCCGTAAAAACACGGGCTAGGCCAGTAGCAGTAAATTTCGTGCCCCTTTAGGTTTTTTGTAGATTCACAAAATCTCGAGTGTAGTTCATCCTTTGTTTGTTTTGACGTTTTGGGGTTTTCCTTGTTGTGTTTTTTATTTATTTGTTTTGATTTTTTTGTTGTGGGGGTGTTTTTTTGTTGGTTTTTGTTTTTTTGTGACAGATGTCAGGCATATGCAGAATTTTTTGAGCAAGTTAAAAGGTTTTTATAAATTGTTTTGTGCTTCTTCAGTGTTTAATGACGGATACTTGAGAGGCTGTTATGATTTTCTACTAATTGGAAATGAGTAAGGACTCTTGATAATTTTTTAAATAATAACTTTATATATAGTATCATGTGTATTACATGAATTAATCTTGATAGTAGAACTGCGTTATGTGAACAGAAGGTATTCTGGTGAAAGCATAGTATAACACCAATGAATGTGTTATGTACAGAGTACAAAGAGCATGGATTGCACAGGGTGAGACCAAAGGTCTGTGTAACTCAGGATCTTGTCTGTGATGGTGGCCATCAGTAAATGCCTATGGAAGAACAGAAGCAGCAGGCAGTGGGACAGTGGTACTTCTCTCTGCTGTCAGTCACAGAGTTGTGGTTCAGGGTCACAAGGCATGTCTTTGTTTAATGAAAAGCTTTTTCTGTCAGCTTTCGTGGGTTTTGTTTTTATTTTCCCTTTGTTAGCATCTCCAGTGCTCTGTAACACTGAATTCCGTGGCTGAATCCTGTGTGAATAAGAGCCTTTGTTTTGAAGCCACCGGATGACAGTTATTCACTCTTACTAGTCAGTATCTCCAGTAATATCTCTGCTCCCTGTTTGCTTTTCTGTGCCCCTTCTGACTTGGTGGTCCCTATTCTGGCCCCTGCCATCCCTCATTGGAATGAAGGATCCCACTGCAGGTTGGCTGATATGTTGGCTGTATGACACATATGGACGTGTCATTGCGGGTGGGAGTTTTGTTGTAGAGTCCTGTGATTGGCTTGGTGCTTTTGATATCCTTAATTACACTGAGGTACTTGTTCCTACCAAATACGGGCAGAGCAGTGGTGAATTAAATCATGTGCATAAATCATATGTATGCATATGAGTGGAAAGGCTGAAAAAGTAAAATTGAGCCAGTAAACTGAAGATGATCATGTTTGTAAGTGAGAGTACTATAGGTTACCATTTCTCGGTGAAGTAACTGAGTGGGAACTTACAGTACTCTGATACTGCTAAAGGATTATGTTTTACTCTTCATTTTATTAATGAGCAGTGGTCAGATTTGGGTGGGAGAGTGATTTAATTCTTACACATGGTACAGCTCTGGTATGATAATCTCCATTATGAGTGAACAGCTTAAAGACTCTTGAAGTGTCAGGGTGATTTCATTCTGCTGCTCAGGTCTTCGGACTGCACAGTTCGTACAGCAGTACCTGTAACAAAGGTGTAAGAACTAACTTATATGTTTAAAAATCCATTTTGTGGCACACATGCAGGCAAATCTTCCCTCTTGGGCTGTCTGACTTGTAACTGGAGGGCTGGCTGTTTCTGAACCTAAGAAAACATGGAAGAGAGAAACTGTTTTATTAAGAGATTTGAGGAAGTTGAGTCTCTACTTCAGGGTAGAGAGTCTTGAGAGGCTCTTAATAGCAAACCTGCAACGGGAAAGGAAATAACATGTCAAAGGGATTCAGAGTGTAACTAATGCATAATTACATTGAGGGACTGAAGCTGAAAAATAAGGGGAACCATTTCAACCAACCAACCAACCCAAACACATGTGTGGTGATCAGTGTTCCGTGGCTTGGTGGATTTCTATCTGGCATCTGAGGTTTGAGGCTGGATGGATCTTGTGTATGCTTCAGTAGCTCTTAATGCCTGAACTGTAACTGTGTCTCCTGTGGCCCTCATTATGCAGGAGGGCAAATTTCTTAAAGAACGTTAGTGTTGACAAGTTTTCAGCTCAGTAAATGTGGTGGTAACAAATGCTGGGAAGCTATGAACAGGTTTGCCTGAATGTTTGTACTGTGTTCTTTAACGTGTCTCTCGAGTCCTTTGGTCAAGCTGTGGTAGTTCTCAAGATGGCCACCAGACCTGTGTTTCTGTATCATAAATCATCTGTCCTCTTTGTTTTGAAGGAAATTGGTGGAACACCTCTGGGGTTTCCACTGGCTAATTGTGTTCAGTAGCATTTCGTTGTCTGCAGCTGTAATTGCTTTGTGTCACATTCTTTCTCATCTCAGTGGGCAAAGCTTCATTCCATCTCCTGTTGGAAATGTCTTCTGAGACACTGCTTTGTGAATTTGAGCCAATGCATTGGTGGCCTCTTTATGCACCAAAGGTTTTTCGTTAAGCATGAGGATGTTTTTATTCTCAGGTGGATTTTGCTTCTTCTTTCAGGTATCCTGAAAAATGGCTGATGATATTGATATTGAAGCAATGCTTGAAGCTCCTTACAAGAAGGTGAGAAAAATCTGCCAGTGAGGTCCTGTTTACCTTAATTTAGCATTATTCATGAAACTACTGCTGAACTGTAAACTAACATCCCTGGAGCCCTCATGATTTATCTTATTGGAGATGCATTACATGTAACTTGCAAGTAAATATATACTGTTAATGTAATTATATTGTGCAGTAGTTTCACTTCAGCGTGATGAATAAATGCCCATCTATCTCTCTTTGTAGACTTGCCTAACGATATCTCACCTCTACTCCCATGAATTCACCTTTGATTCCAGTGTGAACTGTCAATCATAAGGTAGTAATTGAGTGACGTATCGCTGTACCGTGGTCCCCTAGGTTTAAACAAACAAAAAAAGAACCAAAAGCAGCAACCAAACAAAAAAATAAAAACCAGACCAAAACTACCCACAAACCAACCAACCAAAACCCCCACAACCAAAACCAAGAGAACAAAAACCTCCTAAAATTGCCAGGTCCTCTTTGGTATAGCAACAAGGTGAATGCAGTGGTTTGGGAAAACAGCAGGGTTCCAAGAATAACCTTTTCACCAGTCCCATGGCAAGTAAATATTTGAACAGTCTGCTCGGTGCAAGAAGAGTGAGACTTGCTTTTAATGCAGAAGGCTGGTGGTGGTTAATCTTTTAACAGGGCAGATGAAAATCCATTGCTGAGTGAACGAATTGATGGAAATTCTTGGATCCCTGAATAGAATGTTCTTAGCAAGTAAAAGACAGTATCACAGTCTGCGGTGTCATTCTAAAAAGAGCTCTTGTATTTCTCTGTCCGAGTTGTTGAATTAGGAAATGTCCATTTTTTTTTAATGCAAAATTTTTCTCAATGAGTGTAGTGATGTCTTTCCCATAGACCAGCAGCAAATGAATACTGTCTTTTGTTGTTTTTCACCAAATGGTGGTGAACTGTTAACATTATGCATGCTTTAGTACTGGTGTCACAAAACATGTATATTCAGTTTAAGTCGCTTAGGAATTGTTCTTTTGATGTAAGTGTTGTGATTAAACTGTAAAGCAAGTATATAAATTCTATAGCAGCTCTTGTTAGTCTATTCTGCAGTGTTTATTACAACCATGTGATGAATTTTGGATGAGCATTTGTAAGTTTTAAGTGGTATAATTATTTTATGTAATACTTAGCAGTTACGTTAAAATCTTGAAGAGCAATTTGTAAATTGTTATGTTTAAAATTCTTGTGTCCTGGTTTAACATGGATATTTTCCATGTAAACAGGTATGGAAATAGGGAATGTTTAGGCTGGACTGGTGGATTATTGATGACTTTCTTGGGAGTCGACGTTACTAAAGCAGTGTGAATCCCTGTTTGCTTCAGGGCGAGATGTGTGACAGAGGTGACATCAAGCTCTTACAACCCTTCAACGAAAATGAGTGAAGATCTCGGGAATGGCATCGGTCACAGGAAATCCATAGTGGCTGCTGCTAGCGTAGCCACCGGGGCTTAGGCAGACATATAGCCTTGGTACTGATCAGAGGGGCACACAAACCTGAAACTTCCTCTTACATGTTATAGAAATAACAGTTAACCACTTGAGTGCTGAATTCTACAGGATAACTTGCTCTCTAAACCATGTAAGGAAGTACCTACAATTTAATACACACTTTTAAAAGATGTAAGTCTTGTATTTTGTAATTGTATGACTTAAATATAAGCAGCAAAGTGGTTAAACATGCCTATCAAAATTTTCTAAATCTTTCCACCTTAAACTGCAAACAAGTAATTTAGTATTATAATTTTTGTTTTGTATTTTCTTATTCCTATTCCCATTACCCTTTGACCACTTGAAATGTTTCCGCTTCGTCCTCATGATGTTCTTCTATCAACCCTGCTTAGGATGAGAACAAACTGAGCAGTGCCAATGGCCACGAAGAACGCAGCAAGAAGTGAGTGTTTTCTCAGTTCTCTGCATTTTGGGGGAGGCTTCTGATCTTTGTAACCTTGCAAATGCATGTCAGTGTTGTTTAGGGGTATAACATGGAAAAGCTTGGTATTTGCAAGTGCTGCGACTACAGCAATTAGGAAATGTTCTTTTTGTTTACAAGTGTAGTTCTCCCTTGTCAGTGGTGTCATCAAAATTGTGGAAACATTTAATGTTGGCATCATTTAAAAATACAGACTTGGTACATTCAGCATATTTAATTTCTTGTTTGTTGCATTAGCAGTGCAATGGAGTTTGCATTTTAAAATGGATTTGGTATAGAATTTTATGTGATTTGGAACAGTTCAAAGCCTTTAACGATAACTGGCACCTTGAGAAGTTTCGGGGTGTTGGATCCCTTCCCTCTATTCTCGCCCCATACAAAAACTTGCAATTTTTTTGTTTGTAATCTAAACTGTATGAAATTATAACATTTTCAGAGAAGCAGAGTCCAAGCCCAGCTTATTCAGGAAGCGTAATTCCAGGGTCTTAACACTGCTGCTGACCCAATCTGTCTGGAGTAAAATCTTTGAAGAAAAATGCTTTGCATAAGTGTCAAGTACTCCAAATAAATGGAAGAGGTTTAAGTCTGTGAAATAAATTTTCTACCTCACAAGCATCATTTGATGATAAGTAAATTCTCTACCTTACAGGCATCATTTGATGATGAGGTACTTGATGCAGGATGAATAATTGTCAGTTTGATAGTTGACAGTAACCAGCGTGTGTCTGTAATACACATTTCACTGGAGATGTCAACGTGTGCTGTTGTCATAGTCTGAAATCACGGAGATTCATGATGGGGAGCCAAAGAACATTTCTTTCCAGAAAAATGAGCAGTCCAATTCCAGCAGACTTGGGTTGGAATGTAATAATCTAAAATGATGATATGTGTGTTTGAACAATACTGTGAATGTCATTCTCATGCTGACTATTAAAGCCCCATCAAAAGCAGTTGCTCCCGATATTTTGAAGTTCTGCATTTTTGTTGCTTTAAAATATATATATGGCATGCAGCACTCTGCTTTTGGCTGCCATGTCTCAAAATAGGAACTGGGATTTGAAAAAAAAAAAAAAGGCAGTGGAGTTTAAACCTTAGAAATAGTTCTGACCTTGATTTGTGGTAGAATTAGGAGAATACTGGAAGATATTTCGGTTCATTTCCTCAGTTGCTGTAACCTCTCTGAGACCAGAGCAATGCCATTTGCTATCTTTCTGCACATGGTTCCATTTGCATGGTGGACCTGTATGTTCAGAGTTTGCATTTACAATTCAGAAAAATGGTAAACTGAGTTTAGAAAAGAAAGTTACTGTAGAAGGCAAGAAAGTCAAGCGTTTGCTGCTGTCTAGCAGTGTCATTGTGTGGAGTTTCACTTCCTTTTCTGGTTTTCTAATTGTACCCTCATGTCTGTTCAGATATGTTGCTCGTGTGGCATCTTCCCCATTTTAGCTTTTGAGTTAACCTGACTGGAAGTCTGCCCATAGCCATAGAGAGTACCAGGGATGAACTTCTTGAAAAAGGAGGGCATGGCATAAGAATTTAAGTACATGAGTGACTGCTTTGACAGAAGATGTTGTGTGATCTGTTGTCTGGATAACCAAAAGGAGGACAGGAAAAATTGAGTAGCAAAGGATGTTGTGAATTTCAGAAGTTTAGCGGCAATATTGTTTATTCCCCAAATGTAGTTTGAGTTAATTTACTTCAAGTAATTGGCTTGAGCATGTGTTTAACATATGTTTTATGTATGCATACACAGGATATGTGTTTTAAAAACTAAGAGACATAAGTTTTTATGGTCTGAGACTGAGATGGAGAGGAAAAAAACCCTGCAAATAACCCAGAAGTAGTGAGGCAGTGGCTCAGTGGTCTTCAGATGTGAGGTATAATTGACATTCAGATATAAAAAGTTTAAATTTTCCAACTGAATGGTTAAAATGATGAAGATCTGCAGTTTCGTCCAACCTGTAAGAGCTGCAGACTTGGAAGAGGAAGTGGCTTATGAGTGGGAGTAGCAAGTGGGAAGCAAAACTCTTAGGCAATGCGTGAAGACTGATGGCAGGGAGTATCAAGAGAAAACCCTTTTTTCTCTCAGGCTTGTCTCTTCCTTTCAGCTTTTATTGTGTCTTGATTTACTTTGCTCTAAAAATACAATTTATTCTTAGCATCTTGATGGTGTATTTTAAGTATGTTTGAAAGACACATGAAGTATTGCATTTATTATGTACAGGAAAGTCTTTTTAAAGTCTTTTTACTTTTCCTGGAAGCATTCTTCAGTGATCATATAATTTCAAATAAGAAAGTGCTTTGGAGCACTTTATGTTGCTGCTCATGATAAATTTGAGAGCTTGAGACATGCTTAACCACCAAAAGAAACTTGTATAAATACCAGCAAGTGGAAGGGTTTTCCTGTCAGTGTCTGTGACATCAGGTTAGAGGAGCTGTGGAATGGGAGATGAGTAACAGCACTGAGCTATGTGTGTAACCAAAGGTGTGCTTTGCTTTCTCAGGAGAAAAAAGAGCAAGAGCCGAAGTCGAAGCCATGACAGGAAGAGGAGCAGAAGCAAGGAAAGGAAACGGAGCCGAGATCGGGAAAGGAAAAAGAGCAGAAGCCGGGAAAGAAAACGGAGCAGAAGCAAAGAACGCAGACGCAGCCGTTCCAGGAGTAGAGATCGCAGATTCAGAGGCCGCTACAGAAGTCCCTAGTAGGTTACTGATGCGGGGTTGTGTGTGTGTTGCTTCAGTGTGTGATGTGAAAGCTTAAAGTTTCACTCTCTGCTTTTGATACTGGTTGCTAATCATCTTGGAAAAGGTGAGAGGTTAGGGCTGGAGTGTCAATAAATATGGAGTCAACAGGAGGAGGGCAGTAACGTATCCAGTTCTTCCTGCTAGTTTGCGTTCCTACCTAAACTCAGATGCAAATGCAAATGAAGGTATGTGTACAGCTCTCTGGAAAACAAGGTTCGTCACAGAACTGAAGTAACAAACAGGTTTTCTACATGTCTTCTCTATCTTCAGTGTATGGACCTGATGGTTTAACTGTCAGAAATGAGTAACAGCCTGGCTTCAGTTACAGGCTCATAAAACCTTCTGCTTGTATTTCAAGTTTTTTACTGGGTTGCTGCTCTTAAGCATTTACTGCATAAACAATTCCATGTTTATGCTTCCAGACTGAAAGCAGCTTGTCTTAGCAATGCCCACACATCGCATATTTGCCCTGCTTTCTCTCAAACTTGTTTAGAAGAATTCTTCAGTTCCTCTCAGATACTTGGCCTGCTAGCACTTCTGTGCCTGGTAGTTGCAAGTCATTTCTCCAAGCCCGTCTTTTTGTTGGTGTTTATTCTGTTTCTGCTGTTCTGTATTCCCACCCTTCCCTTTGCATCCCCATCACCGGTGAGAACTGGGCAGTGTGTTTGGCTTTCACTGATCACCCAAGGGTGCTCTTTGTGTCTGCTTTTGTCTGTGTCACATCCCAACTGTTGTCAAATCTCAGAATGCAAGATCATGTCAGAAGCAGCATTTGAAAAGGATGTATGTTTTTAGTCCTGGCGTGTAATGTCATCCGCATCTCAGGATGATAGAGAAGACACTGTTTACCTTCTGAGAAACTTCAGGCTTGTACAGTTTTCTGCACATAAATGTTTTTCTAGATGGCTGGATCCCAACCTGGGGAAGCACATTCCTTTTTGAAATGCAGATAAGAAAGGAGGTCTCATTTTGCACTAAGTCACCTGGATGTTGGCATTTTCATAATCGCAGAATGGTTTTGGTTGTAAGGGCCCTTAAAGTTTATGTAGTTCCAACCTGCCTGCTGCATGCAGGGACGCCTTCCTCTAGACCAGGTTGCTCAAAAGAGTGAAAACCTTGTGCAGCTCCTGGCTCTGAGATGCAGTGACATCCCGTGCTTCCATCCATCCTATGTACTTGGGATCATAGTTTATATCAGTCCAGCTTTGCTTTGTCTTGAGGAACAGGCCCATCAGCCTCTGTAAAGCTGCTCCAGGCTTCAGCTCTGAAGATCTCAGCTCTGCACAGTTGGAGTGTTATCTGCAGCTTTTTGGCACCCATAAGATAGCAGTAGCTTTTGGATTCTGCCAGTGCTACTGTTGTGGCCCCAGACTGCCTTGTGCACTTGATCAAGATTTTCAGCCTTCCAAACATGGAGCCTGCTAGTCTTGTCACCTCCAGTGTGAGGTTGTGTGAAGAAGATGTCCTTCATCTTATCGCTTAGTTGGGAGTTGCTGCATTCTCCTGGCTGTTTGAGAGAGCTTTCTTCATCTGGAGAAACTTGGAGGTTTCAGTGTTCAGTCTTCCAAACCAGTTTCCTCAAAAAAGGCTGAAAGTATGGCCATGACAAAACCTCATGCCTGTTTTAATGACTCAAGATATGATGTGCCAGGACAACAAATGATTGTGAGGGATCTTTTTCATTGTTATGATACTTGTCTGTAGCTGTTCTGGCCAATTTTTCTAATATTGGGAGACACTGAACGAAATACAGATAGTCATTGGTTTGTCTTGCTACGTTTGAATTGAAATGGGGAGCACCGTGTTTTACATCAGGAAGTGTGAAGATGCACAATAATCCTGTCTCTGCTAAGAAGCCAGCCTGTAGAATTAGTACCAGCATTTTCAGCTGCAGCCTTGGCAGGATGTGTGGTGGACATTGGAGAACCTGAATAGACACACTCAGCTTTTGTTTGTCTGAACTGGAGTAGCAAATGGAGTAATTTATCCTAGGCAAAAAGTCTGGTTTTGATAAGTAGTGATCTCATCTCGACGTGTGCCTGGTTTTGTGTTGTCTTTTCTCTTAATAACTGGTTATTTTCTCTTAATAAGTAATTTCTAAATGGTCTTTTTTTTTTACTCCTTTTCCAGTGTTACACAGGACCATAGTTCCCCTGCTTTAACCTGGCCAGCATGGCTTTAGATTTTGGCCCACTACTTCTACCTGTGCCGTGACATGTTTAAAAATGATCATCCTTCTCCTTGTTGTGGATGCTGAGTTTAACTATAAGCATTCCTGCTCCATTGAGTAGTGAGATGATGTTTCAGACAAATTGGTTGGCTTAAATGGATTCAGTGAAAGACTAGTTAATGTTTTCAGCCTGCCGTGTCTTTCAGGGTGTTTTCATATCAATTTATAGCCACAGCAGAAAGAATCAAGTCTGCAGATGGAACAACTAAGCCCCTAGCGTTCAGTCTGTGAGCAGTGCCTCTGCTGTTCAGTGGATATACAAGAGGAACATTAACAGGTGGTGTTCTTTTGCTTGTAACTAAAGGAGATCAAGTTCAGAGAGAACAAGATAGGCTGAATCTTTCTATTCATGTCACAGGCTGTTATCCTGTGCCACAATAACTAGCAAGAGGACTGGCCTTATCATGGAAGCAGTGGGTGGATTGCCATGTGTTCTGACACCTTCTATGATGCCTGGAGAACTAAAATTAGCTTCAACCAGGAGATTGGATTCCTTCTGGGTGACATGTCTATATAAAGTTAACTGCTGGCTTAGCTAGTTCTGTGTTTTGATGTCCTAGTAAGAACTTCACTTGAAGGAAGCTGTATTTACATACTTATACCATGTGAGTCGAGCTGAGACAATATTAGTGAATGTGTCCCTTGTGGATGTCTGCAGGGAGCGACTTTGCTTTCCCCTTGTACCTTAAATTTCATGAGACTTTCTGTTTTAAAATGTTACACCTGAGCAAATGGTCCTGTCTTCACCACAAACTCACCTCAAAACTCTTGAGGCTGAGTTCCAGGTCATAAAGGTACTGCTTTGCATTCACAGTAGGTAGAAAATGCATGTGGACTACAAACTATATCAGAAGGATAACTGCAGTGACTGTAGCTCAGAGCATTTTGCATGTGCAAACGTGCCGTGTATGGCTGACCCATGATTTGGTTATTCCTTGGCATCCTGCCTATGCTGGGGTTTTGTGACAGTTGGAACTGGGCAGGAAGCATAGTCTGTGCCTTACAGTTTGGAGTGCTGCACGTAGTTTATGCATACGATGGGTGCTGCTAGTGGAAAGTGTTCACAAGTTCAGGTGTGAGGGTGGGTGAGCACCTTCAGTGAAATGGGAGCACAGACAGGAGATGGTGTATGGGGTACTCTAGTGAGTAACATCTGTCTTTGCTTTTACCGTAGTTCTGGTCCAAAATTCAACAGTGCCATCAGAGGGAAGATTGGGCTGCCTCACAGCATCAAATTAAGGTTGCTAAGTTTTCTCTGCTTTTTATTGCATCTCCTTAAAATCAGACTGTTGTATTTGAAAGTTTTTTAATAATCTTGTTGATCTCTCTTCATAGCAGAAGGCGCTCCAGAAGCAAAAGTCCCTTCAGGAAAGACAAGAGCCCTGTTAGGTAGGAATTTTTACGTATGTTTGTAGTGGGATTTGATTTGGTTTGCATTTTCAATTGAAGTTGGAAAAGTAATGGTGAAATAATGCATGACTACTTGCTCTCCAGCTTCTGCTCACAAGTAATACTGGAATTCATTCAGATAGCCCCTGAGAAGAGAGCATTGAAAAGATGTTTTCTCCCTATGTCGAAGTCTTTCCCCCTCCCCAAGTAACAGTGCACACTTATATAAAGAATTCCAATTTGGTAAACATATCTTGGTTTGCTTTTTGTGTTTGTTTTCTCAAGCTTTTTTGTGTTAACTGGAATTTAAGTTAACTCTTCTGCTAAATCATATTTCACAATCTTAAGTACAGAATGGAAAAGTACTGCACAAATGCTTCTCTTCCCCATCCAGTAATGTTAGTGATGTTATTTGTAGAGCAGCCAAGTATCTTTGAAATCCAGGAGGTGCTTATCCATTCTTAGGCTTCTCATTTAAGGGAATTGGATGTAGATTGCTGCTAATGAGATTATTCTGTCAAACTAATGCAGTTAAAATTAACCACTCTTGCTTTGTTTCTTTTTAATTATTAACAAACCCATTTTGAGATAATTTAGTTTAAACTTCTCTTCTGTATTCCCAGCTTTTTAGAATTTATAAAAATATAAGTACTTGCTACGTGACTGGAAACTCAATGCAGGCTCCAACATTTCCTTTGGTTCCTGTCCTTTCATCTCATCTTTTTGACTGCAAGCTCCGTAGTGCTACTACCTTTCTGGATAGTAGCAAAATAGCACTTCTGTTTAGTTGGGGCTTCTGTACTTAATATGTAATTTTTCAGTCATATTTAATACCAGTAGTTGAAACATTCTTAGTTGTGTTAATGAAGTATATATTAGAATAATGCCAAGCATTCCCTTCAGTTCTTGGCTCTGCCCTTTTATAAAATGGCAGGAACTTTTTTCCCCACCAAACTTTAAAGTACTGATTACTTAAAGTTTCATACATAGTCCAGAGATGAGTTTTCTTAATTCATATTACTTCTTAACTAAACCTTTCTCTTTCCAGAGAACCTATTGATAATCTTACCCCAGAGGAGAGGGATGCTCGAACAGTGTTCTGCATGCAGCTGGCTGCAAGAATTCGCCCGAGAGACCTGGAAGAATTTTTCTCTACAGTAGGGAAGGTAATTATGGAGGTTATAATGTTTCTGAATACCTCCAAAAGGTATCCTAATACGGGATTAATAGTCTACAGGATTTTAAGCACGTGGCTTTCTGGAGCTTCCTGTCCAGGTTAAAGGGGGAAATCAGTGATGACCAACTAATTCTTAAAGGCTCTGAATGTGAAAATGTAATTTAACAGGAGTTCATTGCTCAGCAAGTGATGTAAACCATGGCAATGCCATTCTGATTCAAACAGCTTCGTTTTCCAGATATTTCATTCTTTGGCAGATAGTTCTGCCACTTATACTGTCATTTAAAAATCCAGTTTTTAATTTGAAAACCTTCCTTTGTTCCATCAGCTGTACAGTTCTGGCTTGATGTTACAGTGCTGCAAGTGTTCTACTGTCCTTTTTCCTGTAGCGTACTGCATTTGACTTAGAATAGCAGCTTTTACTGCTAGCTTGCCTCTGTGTTGAGATAGCTTTATGCTACCCTAGGTTTGCAGTGTAATTAAGAAGCCATGGACTTGGCAAATAGTTGGGTTTTAATTCCTTACTGGAAAAATGGACTGCATTAGGGGGTTTTTAAAGCATTTGATTCTTTAACAGGATTTCTGTTCTTGCCTTTCAGGTTCGTGATGTGCGAATGATTTCGGATAGGAATTCCAGACGTTCAAAGGGAATTGCTTATGTTGAATTTGTTGATGTCAGCTCAGTGCCGCTGGCAATAGGACTAACTGGACAGAGAGTCTTGGGCGTACCAATTATAGTACAAGCATCACAGGTAAGGAGTTGTAAACCTCATTTTTATTCTTGTTGATCAGTGCTGCTTTTATCTTGTAGGGAGACTTTACTGTTGTAAAACTCAGTTATTGTTGAATGTTTGGAAAAGTACCAGGAAAGATTATGTAAGCTAATGATAAGTGGACCTTTGTTTCCCATAGTTGACAGGCAAATGACAGCAATTCAAAGTGATATAAATGCATTTTGAAAAGAGAGAAGGAAACAGTAATAATGAAACTGTAATAGTGTTGCAGAATTGTAGTGTATATTTGTATGCTTCCCAGCACATGTGAAAACTAAGTTGTTGATTTCCTAGACAGAAGCCAGAATTCTCCCTGAAGTTGTTCAGTTTGAAGGCTTTTGGAAGTTGCGTCTCTATGCTTTGTCATGGGCTTGGATTTTGTAGGTTTTAAATTGAGAGCGTGCAGATTATAAAGCAGCTTGTATGTTTTGATGTATCTGCTAAGTGTGTATTGCTTATGTTAAGGGGTGTTACTAAAGTCTTACAGAAGGCTTTTCTTTTTTCCTTAGGCGGAGAAAAACAGAGCAGCAGCAATGGCAAATAATCTGCAGAAGGGCAGTGCTGGTCCTATGAGGCTCTATGTGGGATCATTACACTTCAACATAACTGAAGATATGCTGCGAGGAATTTTTGAGCCATTTGGCAGGGTAAATTTTTACTTAGTAGTTCGTCTTAGAACCTCACATTGGTTGTAGAGTGCTTGCAGCTTCTGGAAATAATTCAGTTTCACACCTGCAAAACACTTTTGCTTTTTCCTGCTCTTCTATTCCTGTACATTCTCAGAACTTTAAATACATAGTATTGGAGAAGAGAACCTTCATTCGTAACGTGCTCCACTGATTTTTGAATGGCAGGGTTTATGAAGGAGAGCTGAGAATTCAATGAGTATCTAAAATTACAAAACAAGAAAACCTTATAAAAAACAGTTCCTACATCATATCTGGCTTTTGCAGCTAGTAAATATCTTCCCTTGACATGATTGTGAATGGGGGCCCTGTGTCACAGGTTAAAGCACAAAGCACAGGGTGGGGTCTGAGCTCTGTTTGCTGCTAATGTGGTACTTTCATCCGTTTCTGAGGATTTTTGCTCATGTTACTAACATGCCCTGGCAGTGTGTCCTGTACAGATTGACACTGGCCCCTTTTCACTCCTGAGCATTAGGCCCCAGTTTGCCGCGTGGTAATACATTTTTATGCAGTGAGTAGTTTGAGTATGGAGTTTCCAGTGGAGTCATAATGCAGCTCTATTGTGTTAACTTAAGGTATCACAAGTATGTCATTGTTAGTTAGGGAAGAAGTAATACACTTCACATGCTGCTTGGTGGAAGAAAACAGTAAGGCTACATCAAGTCCCTTGATGTTCCTTTTGTACTGTCTTTGGATTTTAACCTTGCCTCATGCGTATTGTAACAGCACTTTCCAAATGCTTTATTCAGATTCAGATGTGTATCTCTTGAATTCTGTTGTGCGGAAGCCTGGAAAGTTGCAGCAGTTAATTAAATACGAATCCACCTGTCCTTGTTTCCTCTCAGAATCTGGCAATGGGATTAATGTAGTTTAGGAAGCTGACATACAGCTGTGAAGGTTTTTCCTTCTGCTGATTCCATGTACTCCAGTCGAACTCTCACTTCTTCTATGTTTCTGTCTCTTCCCAAGACTTGGGAAGTGGCTCTTGGAAGACTTAGTAATATGTTTTAAATTGAGAACTGCAGTGTAAATGTTCCCATATGCCAATAATTAGTTAAAATATGCACCTAATTCTAAAAGCTCCTGGTCAAGCTCATGCAAACTGCTTTTCTTACCTTGTGAAATGGAGTTCCTCAGCCTATAAGATGCCATGACTGTAATGTTCTGGGTAGGATTTGATGGCGTCTTCTTGCTCATTTTCTGCTGGAATGTTGTATAAAGATGTAGCCTCTGCCTGTAGATGATCCTGAAGGACAAATTGTACATCACACTGCTGGTTTGGTAACAAAGTCCATAGCCAGCTGCCTTTGCACTCATTTGACTTGAGCAGGGAATGAGGAACTGATTTAAAGTGGTTTCACTTTCATATATATGTGTTCGGTGGGGCTGTATTCAGGTTTTGGTTTGATATTTCGTAGGTTATTCCAAAGTGCATGCTAATAAATAGCTATCTTTTTACTTCTAGATTGAAAGCATTCAGCTAATGATGGACAGTGAAACTGGACGCTCAAAAGGATATGGATTTATTACGGTATGACTGGAATTGTCCCACTACTTGGACAACTTTTTAATGTAACCTTTGCATGTAGTAGTATAGGTTAAGCAGCTATCTCTGTTACATCTCTGCTTAGAAGTGTCATGTTGCAGGAGAGGGCCTTTTTCTTTGTTTGTGACTGTTCTCTGTGGGTGTTGTGGTTGAGCAATGCACAAGTTTAAGATGGAATAGTGTACTTTGTGTCAGTGCCTGATAAAGCACCGCTGTCTTCCGCAGGTAAAGACACCAGTAAATGAAGAATGACATTTTCAACTTCTAGTTGAAAACAGCTTTTCTCTTTACCCTCAGATGCCTAATTCTGTGAACTTGGGTTTATTGACTGATATGGCAGTTTGTCATGGGACCTCTGGCACTTGGAGGCATATTAAACCAGAGGCACTATATAACCCCTATTTGATGTGTTTAGTACCAATGAAATATTTGTATATTTAATGACATGTTACACAGCGTAAAGCAGAACATCTGTTAGGAATAGCCAGTGAATGCATGGTAGCTAGGTTACAAAGGAGGTGACTCATTCTTGGAAGGTGTTGAAAGAGAACAGCAGCCATGACTTGTGTTTATTGCAGTATCTGGATACTCCACCTTCAACAATAATGCATTCTTATCTAAATAGGTGAAAGTAGATACCCAAACCTGTGCTCATTTAGTTTAAAATGGGAAACATGAAGCACATTTAAGTTAGTTTATAGCTATTGTTATCTTAAACTTGGTGTTTCTCATGTTTATATAGCTGGATATTACGTATGGTAGAATTGTTGCTGAATCCTGTAGGCTGTATTGTTGAATTCATATTTTTCCAATCTACAGTTCTCGGACTCCGAGTGTGCCAAAAAGGCCTTGGAACAACTCAATGGATTTGAGCTGGCTGGTAGGCCAATGAAAGTCGGACATGTAACTGAGCGCACTGATGCTTCCAGTGCCAGTTCATTTTTGGACAGTGATGAGTTGGAACGGACTGGAATTGACCTGGGAACAACTGGTCGCCTTCAGCTGATGGCAAGACTTGCAGAAGGTATGGGTGATGATTAACAGGAAATGGGGGAAATTACAGAAGTTTGCAGGGTTGGAATTGGCACATTCCACAGTATATTATGCTAAATATATGAAATGGTATTTTTAAGCTCTTGACAACAGTGGGATTTGTGATATTGCATCTCTGAATGAAAGCTGCTTGCTATAAAGTACATTAATCTTCTGCTGTAGGTACTGGCTTGCAGATTCCCCCAGCTGCACAGCAGGCACTGCAGATGAGTGGGTCTCTGGCATTTGGAGCTGTGGCAGGTAAGAAATTGCCTGTTTACTCTTCAGAAATACTTTATGCTTTATAGTTTTGAGACAAGAGGCGCTTACCTAAGTTTGGTGATCTTTTAAAATGGGAACATAGGTATTACTGCATGTTTTACAAGCTGTAAAACAGTGCAGCTCCATGAACTCATAAACAGTCTATGACACCTTTGGGTGTGATTCACTTTGCATTATTTTTTGCAAATCTGTTGTAGTTCATTTAATCCATCCCCAGCCTTCATCTCTTTGTCTTTACTATTCCCCTACTAATTCTACTGCAGTGCAGATGTTGACTGTTAAAAGTGGCAGGCTCATAACTGAAAAGACATTGACCCCTCTGAAAAAAACAGAGCTGTAGTGTTAGGTTTATACAGTATGTGTCCTGGTGAGGAAGGACACTGTATATAAAGGAATTTGTTGCTTGGAATTGGCTATAGTTTGTGTGTTCTGCCAGTGAGTATGTTGTGTTACTGAGACTTTATTTTGTTGTGAGAGGGGATGAGGCTGAGGATACAGGATTGCTGCTGCCAGGTCGTAGCTGGCCTAAACAGCAAACTGTTCAAGAGGGCTTCAGAACTCGAGCAATGAGTAACCCAGCAGCTGAGGAATTCACAGAGTGGAATTTCTTGTTATTTTTTATTAATACAAGAACGTAGGGCATGAAAGTGTCATAGCTGTAGAAAAGACCTGAATGTCACAAATAACTAGATGCTGGAAGGTGAGAGAAGTGTTAGGAAATCAGCAAAGAGCAGGGGGCATTGTTCTGTTTGTCTTCCAGCAAAGTTTGTGACAGAAGTGATTTGGGATTAAGATACACCTGAATCATGTTACTGAAGTTATTCAGGTGCGGTTTGGAGAAGAGCATACACGTGAAACTGTAGACAGTTGCTAAAAGAATATAACACGGTCTCTCTATAGATATACCTATCCCCATAGAAGGAAAAGGAACTGGCAAGTGAAAAAGAAGCATGGGTTGAGGAATAGGGTTTTTTCCTGTTTGAGGAGAAAGAGGTGAAAAAGACACAGGGGCAAAGAAAAAGTGTATCCAGTCCAGGAGAAGAAAAGAGAAACAACATTAGAGATAAATCGCCTGTAACGTAGGTGACAAAGTGGTGTCAGAGGCTTGTTTAGAAACAGGTACAATCAATGAGAAATAGAAACACCAATGCCTTTCCCACCCCATGTTAGAAACAAGGAAGTCCAAGCCCCCAAATCAGTAACATGGCTGAAAATGCGTGACACAGCTGAACTGTTGGGGTAGCGTGGAATCAGTGTGAGACAAAATGGCCCTGGAGGAATAAGTGGTAGGGCCAGATACAGGGTTTTGAGGAATGTGCATGTTCAGAAACTAGAAATGAAGTAGTAGGAATAGTGGTGTTTGTTCTACTTGTATTGTACAAAAGGAGTAATGCAGACATGTGCAACTTAAGTAACTTTGGGAAAAAAAAGCTTTTTACTACCATAGAGTCATGAGCTATCCCCAAAGTGAGATTTGGTTATGGATTAAAGATCTCTTTACTCTTATTAGAGAAAATTACTACCAGGAATTATGTCATTGTGGGAGACTTTAACTTCCCTGATACAGATTGGAGAAGAATTGCTAGTAATAATGGTGGGGCCCAGATATTCCTGGATGTGATATCCGACAAATTTCTTCATCAAACACTCACTGACTCATGAAGAGGGGATGCTATTTTAAACTCAATTTGGTAAGTAATGAAGATGTTATGGATGAGAATAGAAATGACCATTGACTTGAGGGATCATGAGTTGCTCAAGTTTAAATGGAAGGATGAGCAGGTCTGTAAGGCTTCTGATTTCTGAAGTGGTGGTTGAAGAAACAAGGCCATAGAGTCATCTGATCTGAGCAACTTGGGTGTTTGGACAGGGAGGATGTAAAAAGTTTCTTCAGTTCCAAATTGCTAATGCTATATTGGATCTGTATTCCACAGAAAGAAGAAACAGTCCTGTTAGAAATGGGCTCCACACCGAACTGGGTGATTAACAACCTCTAAAGATATAAAGAATAAGCCTATGAAGAAGAGGAAAAAGGGCTGATAATAAACCCGTATTTTTAGTTTGGGACGTAGTAAAATTGAGAATTACCTCGTTAGATTTAGGCCTTGTAAAAGGCATGAAAGCATAGATGAAGATTGACCAACTCCTGCAGAGAACAAAAAGGAAGCAGGGCTGAGGTTGAATGAAAAAACACTTCCAGGGTGTTGCAAAAGAGTCTCACTGCCTCAGTTTGTAGGTCATTGAAGTTTGGAATTTGAGGTTAGTAAGCTAGGACCATGTTAAAAAGAATCATTCGCAGGGTCAGGAGTATAGCTGAAAGTAAGATCCCAACGGAGTAAGAAAACTCCCATCCAAGTTAGTGAGGGAATAGGTACATGAAATAGGAGGTTTGATATTTGGTATTGTCAGTAAATATTTTAAGTCTGTAATACAGTATATAGCTGTAACATCTAAGTTACCTACACTTAAAAGGAAGGAAGAACACTACAACCTGGCCAGTTTCCAGTCCTGTTACTCTGACTTCACTGCTCTCCTTAAAAAGCCATACTAAAGATGGGTGAAGTGGAGAATATCACTAAATACAGCATACATCCAGAGAAACTGCATTTAAAGGCTTAGTTTTTGATAAAACTGAGTTTATTACATGAGAGCAGCAGTAGAGCTCTTCTCTCTGAACTTTTGACTTGTGTCAGGCAGAGGTTACCAAACTCTACAAGTGGATAGTACAGGAGATACAACGTGTAAAAAAAGCTGGCTCAAAGAGAGAAACTGTTTTGGAAGGTCAGAGGCTGGTTTTGCTGCCAAAATTCAGGTGTTGGGCTGATCTTGTTTTCATATTTACATAAATAACAATAGTCAACAAGAGCATGAGTGAGATGAGTAAATACAGACGGGCTGTTGATAAGGCATTCTTGGGGTGTTACACATTGTTCACCTTTCAGGATTGCAACAAATTCTAATTGTATAGCTTGGGACTTAGCAATGAAAGACAGTCAAGGAGGAGGAAAATAGATCTAAATACTCCAGTTCATCAGTGAGTGAACATGAGCTGTCAGCATGCTGCATTTTTGGAAGGGCAGCTGTGTTCCTAGCAGTAGCGTACTGGAGCAGCTGAAATGTAAAGTCCACGTTGATGAACAGTTCTGGTCACCCATGTTCAAGAGGGGTTGAACCAAACTAGAGAACTGATTTTACAGGAGACCTGAGAACTCAGATGTTATTCCAATGGAGAAAATTGAAGCAGGGAAAGGAATTGAAGCTGCAGCTTGTACTTCTTGCTCTTTAGTAAACTGTCTGACAATCTGGAACTTAAAGTAACTATGAGGCTGTAAGACATGCTTCTCATGCTTCGTGGCAAGAACGTCCCTTACTTTTGGTAAGGAACTGTCAGTTCATGAAAAAGATAAGATAGTGCCTGCAGTAGAGGGACAGATAGGTGTTATCATCCGCAGCCTCTCTCTGATCTGCTGTTCTGTTGTAAGTAATCACTTTGAGTAATGCTTGGCAGGCTGTAGTTTATTAAAAGCTGGTGGTGTTTTGAATGAAGATGCAACTTCATTTTGGTTTAAGACACAAAATGCTTTTATAGATATTTCTGCTTTCTCTGTGCTAAGCATGTACTTCTCAGTCATGCTGAACAGATTGTATGTACGGAACATACTGAAGAAGGTACTTGGACCTTAACTTGACAATGTATTAATTTGAGTTACTACATACTATTTAAATCTACATGGGGGGAAGATTAAGAGGTGACAGTGAAGAGTGATAATGAGTCTGAATTCCAAATGAATTTAGAAGTGAGAGGAGAGGTCCATTCTTCAGTCTTGAGCAACAAGAAAATTCAGTTACTTGAAGGACAGGGTTTATGTTTCAGAGGTGGTAGATAATGAACCTGTCAGACCTGTTCCTACAACATACTGGTAGCAGATGTGTTTAGAACAGGGTTGACTCTAAGCTGTAATCAGAGCTTGCACTGTTGATCTGTGTATATGTGCCCTGTTTGGGGCTTACTGACACTGGTGAGCTCAGTTGTACAGGGTGTATATGTGCAGTTGTGTCAGATTTGCAGAGGGGGATGTCTCTGTCCTCTAACCTGAGGGATGTAGGAGATTTGGGGGTTTATTAATGTTTTTAAGACACATTTATTCACAGATAAGTTTGGGTAGTGATTAACTAGGTGAAATTAGTTACATACAGACTGGGCCAAATCCACACTGCTTGTGCAGAGAATACAGGTGAAGACAGTCTTCCCCAGTGTTTATCACTCCATGGAGCTGAGGGGTTCTTTATGTTCAGATCCCTGTGGAAAACATGCTAAACATAGCCAATTCCTATTACAGTTCAGCCTTCCAAGCTTACTCCTTCCCTCTCTTGTTTTCAGTGTAGTTCCCAGTATATGGAGTTCTGTGGAAGTCACTTGGGAAGGTGTATGAGGAGGACTTCCTCAGTAAGGCAGAGCTCTTGCTGCCTAATACTTAGAGCAAAAATACTCATTCCTGTTGGCTCCCCAGTGTTGTGGAGAAGGGTTTATTAGGGAAAAAGTATCCCAAAGGATATCTGACACCTTTGGGTCTTTCCAGGTAAGCTGAGAAGCTTACTTGGGTCTGTCACTTCACTGCTTTCTAAACAAGAGAATTTAAAGATGATGGTTAACTTCAGTCTTCTAAGTAAGTTAGAATTTGTGTGAATTGAATTGGAAGTGAAAAGGGTTATGCTGACACTTCGGCATTCTACATTTTCTTTTGATGTAAAGGTGACAAGTATTAGAGTCACAGTTGGAAATGGTTAGAAAGTCTGCATTTGTCTGTTCCCATTACTTCAAACGGGGACAGCTCCATGTTATGTTATTAAACAAGACATTAATGGGGGGTTTGGGGCAAATTGAATGTTCTGAACACTTGAAAGTGTTTTGAATTTCAAAACCCCAAAGTGACTTGTGTCATTCGGACATTTATATGGACAGGTAACAGGTTCAGTACCTTCTTGTTCTACTTGAAATTGCTGACTGCTTTCAGAGAGCTGTGTTGGGACAGTTCTGTGCTTTCTGTTAGTGAAGATGCCAAACTCCCAATGCCTGTAAGAATGGCTGTAATTATTTTCTCATGGAACAAAATACATCTGATAGATATGAGATCAAGCACAGCAAAAGCAATGAGGAAATTACATGTTGAATTAAGGGACATGATCATGTCTTTACTTTTAAGGTATTAATTCTCGTTGAAATATGCTTGCCTCTGGTTATGGAATTTCTGTTGAGTACGGAATATTCCAGCTGAGTAGCTGAAATTAGTGAAACCCCTCACAACTAGAGAGGAGCAGTGAGAGTGGGTTGTGGTGCCTGAACAAGCTCTTGACCACAAAAACGCAGCTGAAAGCCTGGCTGGCAGGTGATGACACAGCAATGCACACGCACTAACAGACTCTGTGTATTCTTTCTTTAGATTTGCAGACGAGACTATCTCAGCAGAATGAAGGTAAACAGCACTTGATATGGCTTGTTGCCAGTGAGTTTTGTTGTAGATGTCTGTAAGTGAAATGCTTCTGGTACAGCGTTTGGCAGCAGCCTGAGAAATTGTATTAGTGTCTGCAGGAATTCAGTCTGATTATGGACTGGAAAAACCAGAATGTGTGTTAAATACTTAACTCTTTCTTCATCGCATGTCCTGAGTGTTGGCAATGCTCCCCACCCATATCTTAGTCCTTAAAAACGTGTGGGTTTGGGTGTGGGGTTGTTTCCAAGGGGGCAAAAGTAGGGATGGACTTCTTTTTGAAGGATAACTGAACATGCTTAAAGTACCTGCGGAGAATGTACAGAGATGTCTGTTCCTTCCTGTGAAGCTGTGTGGGGTGGTGTTACTCCATCCTGAGCTGCTGCGTGCCTTCCATGAGGTGCTGCAGGCACACAACTTCGGCAGAAGTTTTAGATGCATTGAAGATGTATTTACGTATTTACATTGAAAATCTGCCAACCCCCATGCACAGGGTTAGCTCTCCGCTTCTTGGCTTCAGCTGTAGTTCATCTTTTATCTGTTTTCTGTACTGACCAATTTAAAATTGCCTATCACAGATAAGGGTCTAGCTACAAGGTTGGCTTTTCTGCCTTCAGTTTTCTGTTTAGTTATAACTTACTATTGAATGTTTTGATTTTTAAAGCATAGATGGAAGATGCTCATTTAAATTGGAGCCGTGCAGAGCAGGTTCTTAGATCTCTTACTCTTTTCTTCCATTACAACAGTTCTGGCTGCAGCTGCTTCAGTACAACCACTTGCAACACAGTGCTTCCAGCTTTCCAACATGTTTAATCCTCAAACGTAAGTGATCTATCGCGTTCTATATCTTTTTGCCATTTGTTGATGACTTTGACAGCTGAATAAGGAATTGGAGTATGGCAGAGGGGATTTGGGTGGGTTTTGGGTTGATTTTTTTTCTGAGTGATTCCAATTCCCTCCCTGTCCTGTTTTTCCTCCACCTTCTGCAGTGAAGAAGAAGCTGGCTGGGATACAGAAATTAAAGATGATGTGATCGAAGAATGTAACAAACACGGAGGAGTTATCCACATCTATGTAGACAAAAACTCAGCTCAGGTATGCCTCGTTCCTGACTTACTAGGCTGGAGATGAGCTGCTGCGTGGTACATAAAACCACATCCAATCTTTGCTTGCATTTCCTGATCTTGAGGATCACTGCTGTGTGGCACTGCTGAGCTGGTGGGAGGCAGATGTGGTGTATTGTGTCAGACAAAACAAAGTGTCCTTTGGTAGGTAGGGGGGAGCCCAACAGCAAAAAAACCCCAACACAACCCCCCAAAAACACTGTCCCCCCAGGCCCAAAAAAGCAACAGCCCTCAGCGTAGCCTCACATAGGTTCTGAGCACATGGAGGTGCAAATCTGGTTTGCATTAGCAAGTGGATTTAAAAGGAAAAACTGCAGCTACTGTATCACAAGTGAGCTGTTGGTTAATGCAGTCCACTTTGTCACAGTAGCATGGTGGTGACCCAGATATAAAATACCCACTGATACTTAAAAATCCTGTGTTTGAACATGAGTTGCCACTGTGCTGTTCTGTTTTCCAGACTTAGATTCTGGTCCTGTTACCTTTTAAGTGTTCCCATTTCCCATCTCTTTGGGGCTCTTTCCCAGACTTGCCAGGCCTAAGGGCTGTTGGCATTCAGCTGGGAAGATGGGATTTGTTGTGGATGAAAAGGCTGCGGTGTGTTAGGGAAAGCTAAAGCTTTACGTTGCAGTATCTTATGTCAGGGTTTCAGCAGCTCCAATTCTTGGGTATAGGGACGCTGAGAAAACAACTCTGTTAATGGCTTAATAGAGCCATCAGCCACTGATCTCAAGTTTCCCCCTGAAGAAGGAATGAATTAGAGCACAGTAGGAAGAGTTAGTCCTGGCTGGCAGAGGCTGCTGAAGGGAAGGCTGGATTCTGTTTCATAGTATGTTCTTTTCCTGTAAAATCTGTTTCAGTTAGAATCTTACCTGTTCAGGAATTACTGGGAGTAGTCTCTCTTTAAGCAGGCAGCCAGAATAATGCATACACATAATGGGGGGTGGTTCTGTCTTAAAGGTATTGAATGGGAATGTTGCAGAGCACTGGATTAGGCTGGATTGGTGCCTTAGGTGCAGCTGGAAAAGCTCAGGTATCTCTGGCAGTTAAAAGATCAGCTTGTCACTCACCTTAGATATTGTCCTAGGCTGCGAGGGGATATTCCCCCTTTGTCCCAGTCCTTGTTCAAGTAAAGTTCATGTAGGAGTAGCACAGTACCAGTCTTCCTTGATGCTGCAGACTTCCTTCCAGCCTGGGGAGTGCATAAACCTTTTACAAACCAGGCTGGGAATTTGCCTATCCAGTTAAGTGTGGCTCAGGCTGGTGGCTTGCCTGGCTGGGGGCCTGGCCTGCAGCACAGGTAGCCAGACTCCTCCTGCTTTTGTTTTGCACCAGCCATTAGCTGCTCTTTGTGGAGGGCTGTCTGAGCAAGTGAGCAGTCACTGCTTGGTCATTGTGGATCATGCACACTTTTGTTCTGCTTTGCAAACTGCTGCTCAGAGGAGTTTCATGCCAGGGTAACAGTGATAGCACAGAAAACCTGTTTTCTCATGTCATTCTGAGTTGTGTGGTGGTCACGGGAGGAGCAGAGCGACAGTTTTGCCTCTGCCACAACCTCTTCAGCGCAGGCGGTGCTGGACCCTCCTCAGGCTTCTCACAGCTCTGACCCTTCTGTATTACAGGGCAACGTGTACGTCAAATGTCCTTCCATCTCTGCTGCCATTGCAGCTGTAAATGCGTTGCACGGGAGGTGGTTTGCAGGTGAGTGGCTTCCACACAGAAACCTTCAGTTAATTTGGTTAATTACAGAAATGACCGAACACTGATGTTTGTTTTTCACCTTCTGATCAGGTAAAATGATCACAGCAGCGTATGTACCTCTTCCAACGTACCATAGCCTTTTCCCAGACTCCATGACTGCAACCCAACTACTGGTTCCTGTTCGACGATGAAGATGGATTTAGTCAGTTTTGTACATAGTTATTTTTTGGAGGAAGATTGAGTTATCTTTTATTTAGATAAAACTAAAGGAAAGGATTTAATGTCATTTTGTGTACACTTCCTGCTACCTTTAAAAATAAAATGAAGTAAGCAGAAATGCAGTGTGTTCATTCTCCCTAACTAGCATTTCCACTGTATACAAAGCTGTTGACTTCTTGTTCTGCCTTGTAATTCTTGTACATTGACTAAGGTGATCTGTAGGAACTGAGAAGTAGCTCATAGAAAACAAGTTCTCTGTAAAAGGCAGATGGGACATAATGACATTTTTAATGTTTCACAAAGCCTTTCTTTTAATGCAGCAATTACATTTACACTTCACTAAATGTAGGTGATCTGCTAAGGGTTAATATCAGAGGTAGACGTTCTGAAGGGACATATTTAGTGTTTTGTATAAATGGAAGATTCAACAGGCTACTGAAAGCTGACTCGAGGCAGCCACTCAGCTTGCTTTGTGCTGGATAATTGGTAAGAATAGAAGGATTGAAGGGGTTTATTTCTTGATGGTAACTTTTGATTAATGTATCTGTAAAAGTTTCTTTGTAAATACTGTGTGAGGTGTGTCTTAAGTTTCCAAACAAAACGATCTCTGCATTTCCAGATGAGTCTGTGTCTGCCCTGGGGCACAGCTGAAGGATTTCAGCCAGGTTTGAAGATGGGTAGGAAATACAGAAACGTGTTTTGTTCTGGTTGCATATAATCTTTGCTCTTTTTAAGCTCTGTGAGCTCTGAAATATATTTTTGGGTTACTTCAGTGTGTTTGACAAGACAGCTTGATATTTCTATCAAACAAAGACTTTCATATTGCAACAATCTTTGTAAGAACCACTCAAATAAAATTCTCTTAAAAAGGCCTTCATGAAGCTTTATTTCTGCACTGGACTTCGAAGTGTTTGATGGGTGCTGTGGAGGTGGGTGGAATGTCACCCTTCCTGGTGGGAATTCCCCTGGGTGCTGCAGCCTCGGCTGTTTGGGAACCGCTTGTGCCCTCTCCCAAGCTCAGGGCTGCTGTAAGTCCTTCCTGCCCTCTGCCCCATCTTTCACACATGGTCTTGGGTTGTGAGGATGGAGCAGTCATTTATGTCGTTTGTCCTCACTGCTCCTTTCCTACCTCCCTGTCACTTGTAACTGTGCTCATACAAGGGGTGGTTGACGGTGGTGTGGAGGTCCCATGGGTGGCAGAGGTGCTGCTGGTGCCCAGGGCAGGAGGTGGTGGTGACCTGGGCTCCACCTCAGTGCAGCCACTCCAGGTGGGTGTTGCTGTGGCTGAGCTGCAGAACGGTCTTGGGGAGCAGGCAGGGACGTGGTGCCCCCGAGGGTTTTGGCAGTGTGTGACACTGCTCAAGACCACCACACAAAGCTTTTTAGCTTTGACTGTAGGCTTTAGTTGCTGATTCACAGTAAAATTTGAGTTCTTCAGAGCAGCTGTGCTGCTCAACTTGGTTGGTGGCACTGTTCCACTGAAGTTACTGAGCCCCCTGACAGCAGAGCAGGCTTTTAGTAGCAGATTGCTGGTTTCTCCCTTAAAAACTGGGGCAATGGCACTTGCTCTGGAGACGGGTTCTATGGCTGCTGGCTCAGGTTCTGCTGCTGCTCCCCTGTCCTGAACAGAAGTAGAGGAGGAGCAAAGATAAGCCTGGTTTCAACAGGCAGATAGCAGGGGATTGCAACACTGAACTACCCACTTGCTAGTTCAGAGGTGGGCAGGGCTGCAGGGAGTGAGCCCTCTCCCTGGCACCTTGCAGCCCTGCTGAGGGGGAAAGGACTGTGTCCTGGCAGCACAGCTCCTATGGGTGACTCCTTCCGATGCCCAGGGAGTGTAAGGAGCCACTGCCAGTACCTGGTGCTGAATGGAAGTGGCCACAACCACAGCTTCTGTCTTCCCCTCAGCAGAGTGCCCCTGTAAGTTGGGGCCCTGCAAAGCAGAGACCCACATTATCTGTCCTGAGGGCAGAGCAGCAGGAAGGGCATTGCTCAAGGCCTGAGGAGGTTACATCACCCACATCTGCTCTCCAAGTTACCCTTGTGACTCATGGCGAGGATGAGCTCTCATGGCAAGGGAGTGATTTTCCATTCCCCAGCAGTTCAAGGATTCCCAGCTCTTGCAGCATGGCTGTACCCTGACTGCTGCCTGCACCCTGTGCTGCGGGCCTGAGCTGCTGCAGTTGGCTCTTGGTTGCAAGGACGTGCCCAAGTCCTTCTGGGGTCCCCCACTTTTGCCCTGCGTTGGGTGGAAATGGGGCTGACTTCAACCCACCCATGTGTGCAAAAGAGAAAGCTGATGGTTGAGTTGAAGTAGCCACAGGTAACTCACCTAAACTCGAGAACACGAGTGCAACAGAGCAGCTCCACATCAACACATGGGGCATGAGAGCTGCCCAAGTACCAAAGGGAGAAATGGGAGGGCTGAGCTTACACCTATGAACCAGGAACTTCACTGTAGTACAAAGGATTTATTAATTCTCACCATCACGGGAGTAGGGGATGGGAGGAAAGTAGAAATCTGGTAAAAAGAATGTTTACAATGAGCAGAGCAAGGAGATGGCTTCACCACGGCAGGAGGAGCTCTTGCTTCCGGGTATCTAAACATTTTATTATGGTACAGAGGAGGAACGGCTGGACGGGGGCACTCCGCGCTGGGACCCACGCTCCAGGTTAGCAGCGGATTCCCATGCCAATAGCCATGAATGTCCCAAACGTCCCACCACTCTGCATCATCGTTTTGCCAACTCCTCCCACCAGCTCTCGGCCTCTCATGCCAATCCTGAGATGAAGAAAAACACAGGAATTACACAGAAGCTGAAGCCTGCAACAGCCATGCAGCAGAAAACACTCGGAACAACCAAATAGGTGCCTGAGCACCCAAATCAAACACCTCTTCTTCAGTCTAAGTGACATCTCCTGCTTGTGCAGGGAGATGCTGCGGCACCCTGTGCTTGAGATACAAAAGCAAGGCGCTGTTCTCTTTGGGGTGCTGCAGAAGTAACACTGCCATGTCATCCAAACCAGACAGAACTCCTGCCACTGCCTCCCCTAAATACCCGCAGTGTGTGCTTTCTGCCGGCACTGAACCACTTAAGATACTCTCGAGAGTGAGAGAGCCATAAACTTTAAACGCTGTCAAATCAGACTTTGTGCCTTTTCCTCCTCTCAGGCTCTCTTCTAAATCCTGCGATCACAGAACGGGTTTGGGTTGAGTCATTTCCATGTTCAATCACAGATTAAAAAAGCAAAGAGTTCCACAGAATGGGAAGTCTATGTCAGTAATTCCTGCCCATGGATGATGTGTGCCATCGCCAGGCAGCGCGCCGTGAGGAGCAGGCTTGGGGTGCTCCTTATCCCTGTGCTGGCACACCGGGAAGGTGGGACACTGCCTCTGGCCCCAGTGGGGCCGTGCCAGCGCCAGGCGCAGCTCTGCCTCCTCCCGTGCCATCGGCGCTCGGGGGCAGCACCGCAACTGCCTCCGTGCAGAGCCCCTCAGGAAGCTTCCGAGCCGGGAGAGGGCCGCGTGTGCGCACAGAGTGCTCCGGCGGCAGCGTCCTCCGCGGCACAACCCCGTTATGAGCCCCGGCGGCCCCTCCTGCGCCGGGAGGCAGCGCCCCACGTGCAGGGCCAGGATTCACCGCCGCGCTGCCGGGAGCGGACCCGCGCCTCCCGTCCAACGCCAGAGCTGAGCCGTTTCTTCCCGGCTATTGCTCCGTCACAGCCCGACCATGGAACCATACCTGAGGCAGGAAAACGTTCCGAACAGCGCTCCTGCCGCCATGCCCACCGCGAAGCCCATCATGAAACCCATCTTCACTCTGTCGAAGCAGCTCGGCTGCGACTGCCCGTACGGGCCCACGGTCACAGGCATCTGGAAACGCAGGCACAGAACCACGGGCTCACTGCTCGCTCCAGAGCACTTCCACAACGGGCCCGGCCCGGAGCGGGCCCGGGAGCGGGGTGCCGAAGGCAGCGGAGCCCCGGGACAAGGACGGCCTCCCCCTCAGTTCGCCCCCCGCCCGGCACGAGGCCTCCACCCGCCGCGCGGGGCCCTC